>JAFHBW010000142.1:0-60598 GCA_019022765.1 Westerdykella sp. P71 | reverse complement strand
GGGGGGGGGCATCGCGAGTGTTGTGACCACCCGCGTCGCGTTTTAGGTGAGGTGGCCGGATGAGTGATCTGGCCGGATGAGTGATCAAACACGTTAGTTGTAAGGTGCTGACTAAAGAGGACTGGACGATTGGAGGTAGGCACTCTTCCCAAGAAAAGAACGGTGTTTACATGTACGCAGACATGAAATGCACAATATTGAAATATGGCCATTATCCAAGATCCTCTATATACCGTAGTATCCAATATACATATCCTACAGACCCCGCGGCGGGCCCTTGGGCCTCCCCGGCAAATACTCCTCAATCCCCTCACTATTCCAACTCTCCGTCTCCTCCTTCCTCAACAGCGGATCCTTCCCCCTCTCCATCGCCTCATTCCGCAGCTTACCCATCTGCTCATCCATCTCGCCGATCTTCGTCCTCAACTCCTTTATCCTCGCCTTGTCCATCTCCGACCACTCGGGAAGCGGCTTGCTATCCTTCCTCGCCTTCTCCTCCTTCTCGAGGTAATCCTTGCGCAGCTCCTCGTTCAGCTTGTTGCGCTCGTCCTGCATCTTGAAGTACGCGGCGAACTTGGCCCGCCCCCCGAAGCAGAAGCCGTAGCCGTCGCAGTAGCACGTGTTCATCGCGGGGCAATGCACCTCGTGGCCCGTGAACATGTATGCCCAGATGTACTCCATGATGCGTCCAGAGAACTGGTCATCCAGAGTCGTCTTCATCAGCCAGTTCCGATAGTGCTCGTAGCGCTCGATGGGGATCTGGCGGATACGGTCGCGCGACACGGCGAACTGCGCGCAGCAGATTGCGGATAGCGAGGCGGGCATGGGGGCGCCCGGGTGCAGCTCCTCCCAGATGTGGCGCCGAAAGTAGATTTCCTCGGGTTTCAGGAAGAAGTCGAAGTCGCCGCCGGGGCGATCCAAGTGGATCCAGTCCGGGCAGCCGGGCTCGTGGTGGCAGCGGAGGTTCATGTAGCCGTTGCGGTGGACGCGGTCGTGGTTGAGGCGCTTGATCATTTGGCCGCCGTCGAGGCCCATGAGCATGTTGTTGTGCCAGGCGTGCCTGTGAGAGTGCATGAAGAGGACGGTGTCCGGGAGGTTGTTGTAGTTGTCGATCAGATATGTGAGATAGACCTATCCGCTGTTAGCCTCATCCCTTGCATGACATGCTCTTGTGTCTCGTCGCGCTCCTCTCCTCAGGCACGCAACCACAACAACCTCAAGTCCCGCAAGAAAAAGCAACGCACGTACCATGGCCTCCCTCCCCTTATTCTTCGGAATCTTCCTCTCCGCCTTCGGATTATCCACCTCATAAACTATTACATTCACGTCCGGCAGAACCACCATCATCCAACTCAAGTCCTCATCCTTCGTCTTGCCCACCACGACGGCATACGTGTAATTCTGACCATGCGGCTTAGGCACCCCTTCCGAAAACCTTAGCGGTATACTGAAATCGAGCGGGTCGCGGCCCTCCCCGGATTTCCAACTCGAAGGCGTGTTGGGTTGTTGTGCGGACAGGCGGTCGAGGCTGGGGATCATATGCGAGCTCGATGCCGCCGAAGTGGTGGCGGCGTGGAAGTACCACGCGCCGAGTGCGAGGAGCACGACGACCGAGACGAAGGACAGCAGGCGGGGCGGTCCTGCGAGCATCGTGTCGCGGGTGCGAAGAGGAGTCGTTGGGAAAAGTTGTGCATGCAACGAGAGTTGGGGGGAGGTCCTGCTAAAATATTATGGGCGTCTGGCGGTGGTCGTCGCAAGGTCCCACAAACGGGGCTAGATAACGATGGAGTGCTTTTTGGGCCGACGCGATGACGCGCGTTACGTAGGGAACGATCGGTCGCTTGCGTTGCGTCGCGCACAGCATGTGCTGGCGATTTTGCGAAGGGAGGGAAGGGCCATTGAGATGGAGTCGCGGTGGTAGTCGGGCTAGACTATGAGGTCGGGGCGGCGAATCTCGTGCAGACAAAGCCCTGGTGGACCCGAGACTTGCTGGCTCCTGGTGGCCAACCATTTTGATACAGGTTACGCACCCTTCGTGTTTCAGAAAGAGGAGTTTCTGCGGACGATACGAATGGCTGGTGGTATTTATCCAGGTAGGGCAGGATTGACAGAGATGGTGGGTTAAAGAGGGACTATTCACTTGCGCGGCTCAAGATATGCGGGTGCTGTAGATCTGATAGAAATAGTATACTATGGTTAAATTGTGGTCTATATATTTTGAGCAGATCGTGCGCGTCCAGCCGCGTGTGTTTATTCAGAAGGAGAACTTGGCCTCGAAGATGCAATAGTTCTCTAGAAAAAAAAAATTGCCTTGAGGTATACTCGGCTGTACTCACATATGCCAGGCAAACCTTGGGAAACGCACGTGTTCACGTGACTGAGTATTCACGGTCACATGATATATATTTCCTGAGACAGTCCCTCCCAGGGGCCGATCTTTTGATAGGCTTGGGGTCATCCAATGGTAAATATACTTGCCTTCATTTCAAGACGTTTGCAGCGGCGGACACTGTATGGCAATTAGCTCTCCACTCGTTAGGTGTGCTTCAAACTACACGGGCACTCACCGTTCAAACCAGTATTGTCAGGCTCGACGTGCGCTTCTTTGACAACACCATCCTCGACGACGAGAGCATAGCGCTTGCTCCTGGGACCTCCGAAGATGGCGGTGCCGTCGAAGGCAAGATCGAGGGCGTTTGTGAATTCTAGCTTGGGATCGGCGAGGAAGCGGATCTGTATTGGGGTTAGCGGGAAGCAAGATAGTGTAAGGGAGACGGGGAAAGCATACACCGCTGGCGGCAGAGGGGTCTAGAGACTTAGCCCAGGCTTTGGTACTGTTATTCCATGTTAGCTATGGTGATATGGTGCCGTGATGTTGAGGCGCCAAAAGGGGATAGGGAATGTTTGGGCGATGAGATGATGCAATCAACATGGGTGCACAGTCAAGACACGAACGGCGAAGGAGCAGACAGGTTGCGTAAAAGGAAATCAACATACACGAAAGCATCATTTACGGCTACAACAAACACCTTGCCGGCATCTTTGAGCTTTGGTGAATCAATGTACCCCGGGACGTGGCTCTCGGAGCAGCTGGGAGAGAAGGCAGCGGGAACGCCTGGACGAAAACGGTCAGTGGATGAGTGGGATGGATAGACATATCGTCATTTGTTGTGGAGGCTCACCAATGATAAGACCCTTTCCCTTCAGCTCATCGGCAATGCGTACTTTGTTGCCGGGTGAGTCCTCCATGAGCTCTACATTGGGGATGCGGTCGCCCACCTTGACGAAGACGGGGGCCGAGGAGTGGAAAGGAGCTGAGATGGAGGGAGATGGAGATACGAGTAGACGGCGAGCGGCAGGCTGGGGCCTTGCCCTCGTAAGGCTGCGAGCAATGAACATGGCGGTGGATGGTGAGTGAGGGTTTTCTGTGGATGGATACTTTCTGTTGATGCGTAGCTGGAGGTGATGGTGATGGGTGTGATGGCAGTGGCTGACTTTGGTGCAGTGATTGGCTGGGGCGGATCTCGGGCTTATAGAAGCTTGGCAGGCTTGGCAGCTTGGCAGGCTTGGAAGATCGGCAGTCCGTGCGGGCGGGTGGAACACTGGAAACTGGAAACTGGAAAGAATCTGAATGGGGGGAGATGGGAGTTGCATCATCACCTCACCCTGCCCAGCTGCCCGCCTCGTATCCATCTGGGAGTAATGAATTTTCCATCTTGCTTATTGCAGCTTGCATATCTTGTCCTTCCGTCGCAGGCACGGGCGCCGGGTATAGGGAACTCCTCCATATAGAGATCTAGATACTCCCTACAGCTTCTTGTGGACATGGAAGATGGGAATGCACACCCACCGTTTCCCAGGTCCCTTGGACGAGGCTACACAAAACGTCTCGAAACGGACGAGGCGTGTGGAACAAGCCGTCAGCCGGCGCAACACTGATCACAGATGCGCGGCTGCATGAGCCTTGAGCGCATTGAGTGCATGCCCTTTGAACTTTTCGCTGTCGGGTCCACCCACCTCCCCCCGTGCCCAGTGCCCAGTGTCCCCCGCCGACTTTCTTGTGCATCACTGCACCCTTCTTCCAAGGTTCCCTGCCTTGTATACGCTCCGCGAGTAACTTGTGTGGCCGTGCGATTCAGCCAGCGAAGAGCCACCACAAACTCAACACAGAGCCAAACTGAGCCAACGCTGCCCAGTGCCAGGGTTCTCCTAGTGCGCAGCCAGCAGAGAGGGTCGCTCGGTCGCGGGTCGCCTACACTTCGCCTACCGCAAAACCAGCACCGGTCCCCCTCATCCTGGCCTGGCACTCCCTCCCCCAGTGTGCGCCCCCCCAGCGCCCCAAGGTCCATTCCTCTCTGCTTCTTCTGCCGTCTGCCTCTCTTCCTCCTCCACACACACCCAGAGACCTTCCACCCATCCCAGCGCCCTTCCTCGCCAAACGTTGCACCCACGTCGGCGCTGTGAAGAGCTCTCCCAATACATATCGTCATTGCCTGCGCCACGCATAGTTGCATCCGTCGGCTTCCTCCGTGGGTGACATTCCCACCACCTTGGGCCGCCTCGGCTTCCTCGCGATCCAATTCCACTACCCATCATCGCGTCGCGACCAATTTGCATCCTCCGCCCACCTCTGGTGCCATTCGTCGGGGTCCTGCGAGTCCATCTCTGCCTGCTGGGACCATTCTAGCTTGCGTCGTTGCTTGGGGGGCGGTGGGGGGCTTTTGACGTATTCCTGCCCAAGTCCGCACCTTTGAACCATCATGGACTCCAATCAAGGCGGCGCAGGGAGCTCGAGCAACTCCAGCGACTTTGTGAGTTTCCCCCAGCGCATTCAATGGCTAAAACGACCATTCTAACCAGTCTGCAGGTTCGCAAGTTGTACAAGTAGGTTCCAAGCCCAACCAGACGCACCTGCAGCCGCGTCGCGTTCCGCGCTAACCCTAACCCTCACCCAGGATGCTCGAAAACGGCTCAGATGAGAGCGTCGTGCGCTGGGGAGATAATGGCGACAGCTTTGTTGTGCTTGAGGTCCGTTGAACCTGCTGACCCCGGCCCATGACTCGCACATATCATATGTACTAAGCCATGCTATAGAACGAGAAGTTTACGAAACACATCTTACCCAAACACTTCAAGCACAGCAACTTTGCCAGTTTCGTTCGCCAACTTAACAAGTACGACTTCCACAAAGTCCGTCACAACAACGAAGAGAATGGACAGTCGCCCTATGGTGCTGGGGTAAGTTTTCCCTCTTCGCTCTTGCTCATGCAGTGCCTTTCGTCCCTCCGCCTCCCCTCCCTTCGACGATAGTAACCCTCTCGTAGGCTTGGGAGTTCAAGCATCCGGATTTCAAGGCAAACAACAAAGATGCCCTCGACAATATTCGCCGCAAAGCGCCGGCGCCGAGAAAGCCTGCCGCTGCAGCCGAAGACTTGAACTTCCCCTCTCAGCAACTCGACCTCATGAACTCCCAATTGGTGGCCACCCAAACCCAACTGCAGCAGCTTCAGGACCGCTATAATGAGCTGAGCATACACCACTCCATGATGATTCAAGAAGTCATTGGTATGCAAAAGACCATCGTCAACCACGAGCACGTCATGCAAAGCGTCATGCAGTTCCTGCACAACATTGACGCCCAGCGTCGGCGCGACAGCAGGATGGGCAACCCCTTTGGCGGCCAGGCACAGAATGGCAATGTCGATGCGCAGAACGCCCAGATACCCCCGGAAGACGATGCGCCCGCATCCCCTCTCCAACACGCTTCGAAACTTTTGAGCGAAACCAACGCCGATGTTATGCTGAACCCGAGAAATCTGGAACACATGAACGAAATCACAATGAGAATGAATGGCACATTGACTACGCCTCCCCCAGAGTTCCTCCGAGCAAGACCTGCGAGCCGTGCTGGGGGCCCAGGATCAGCAGGGTCCGGCGCGTCGGTGCGCATGGGCGACCTCGACAATCTCGTGTACCCCGTGGGCCAGACGCAAGGCATTGATCCCATGTACAGCGAACACATCAACAACATCCCCTATGCGCTGCCTAGCAAGCCGACCGAACCCGTCGTCCCGGACGCACGAAAGAAGAGCACTCAAGTGGATCCGGGATGGATTCGGCCTCCTCAAATCCTCCTTGTGGAAGACGATCCGACCTGCAGACGGATTGGCGGTAAATTCCTATACGCTTTTCACTGCGCCATCGACAGTGCTGTAAGTATTCAGCCTAGAACCTGGCGTTACAGCCGGCTAACATCTCTAGCTTGATGGGCTCGAAGCCGTCAACAAGATGAACGCGGGTTCCAAGTACGATTTGATTCTGATGGATATCATTATGCCGAACCTTGATGGTGTATCCGCTTGCCATCTGATCCGCCAGTTCGACAACACACCTATCATTGCGATGACGTCCAACATCCGAAGCGATGATATTTCCATGTATTTCCAGCACGGTGAGTCAAGCTGAACCCCTTGATTTCGGTGAAGCTCATTCTGTTAGGCATGAACGATGTCTTACCCAAACCTTTTACCAAAGAGGGACTTCTACAGATATTGGAAAAGCACCTCGCGCATTTGAAGAAACCTGTCGCTGATGGCATGGGAGCGCCTCAGCCGCTGGCAGCCACTCGACAGGTGTTGAAAGAGGAAGAGTCTCCCGCCAAATCTCCCGCAACAGCAAGCAATTGGAACTCTCCGAACAACATTCCGGGGGTCTCTCCAGTCGGCCCTGGGAACATGACCGAGGAGCAATACATACAGGCCGTCCAGGCAAGCCAGGCCGGGCACCCCAATGCCTACGCGATGAACCAGATCCAAGCAAATATGCAATACGGAGCATCTCCGCAAATACAGCTGCAGGCTAGACAGCAGCAGCAAGCCGCACAAGCCGCGCAGGCGGCCCAAGCAGCGCAGGCAGCACAGGCAGCGCAGGTGGCTGGCCACAGACGACAGGTGTCGGACATATCTGGAGGGGACGACATGAACAACCCCGCGAAGCGCCAACAGATGTATGGCGCACCACCGTTACAACCGCAAGGCATGAATCCGATGCAACGACCGCGGTAAATCCAACGGCTTCTTTTGCGCTCTATTTTTCTCGGCGTTCTGGTATGGTTATCTGAATGTGTGAATGGGAGGCTAATTGCGCTACCCTTTAACGGCCTATGGCGCCAGTCGACAAGATGTTTGTGAATGATTATAAAGCACAGAATGTTGCAAAGAGGGTTTTGGATTGTACTCTTGTTTTGTACTTGGAGAGATGGCTATGGCCTCAATGATGGAACCCAGAAAGCATACCCCATTGGTTGTATGCTGCAATGGTATAGAGCGAGCGAGCTTACAGGAAGATTATAATAGTCAAAGCATTTCTAGCGACACGTTCTTTTTTGAAACCTTCCACGCCTTATTATTTTAGGCTTTGTTTTCTCGAGAGTTGTTACGACTTCCGATATTTGCATCTTCTGCACACACATCCCACTTGTGTGAAACCCCCACGAACAGCAATCCCATGTACCTCCGACGCGCTCCTAGGAGACGTTTAAAAGGGAAGACATGTCGTTGCAATAAGCTCAAAACCCATGCCATGGCATTTCCTCGATTACGGGTCTAGACCGTGGTGTGAGATCTCGAAGGGGCTGGATGCGGTTGCCAGAAACGCGTTGCACTGCGCCACAGTTTGGGCACGGACTACGAAAAAGCCACCTGCAGGAGCCACAGCCGCGGGGTCAGTAGGGCTTTCCTGACGCTTGGGTCTCTCTGACGCACCGTCGCGGTTCAATGTTCCTGGGGCTGGCCTGACTCATCACTCTCTCTCTCTCTCTCTCTCGGAAAGTTATAGCTCTTGTGCCCTTTCGGGCACTTCTAAAGAATTATTCGATACCACCACACGCGACACGAGGTTATGGGCTACTGGTGGTTTTCCACAACCTGACGACCTGCATCCATATACCGAAATTCTTGTCGGTAGCTTCTCCACCCAAATCACCCATCCCACTCCACCCCTTTCTCAACGTGCCTCTGCCGCGCAAAGAAAAGGCAAAGCGAAGCCCACCACTATGCCTCCGAAAGGCAAAAAGCCACAAGCCGCCGACAAAGGCAAAAGAGGAGGAGAAGAAGAGCGCGAACACCCCCTCCAGGCCGTCATTCTCGCCGATCCCTTCGAGACGAGATTCAGCCCGTTCACCCTCGAGAAGCCGCGATGCCTGCTGCCCCTCGCCAACATACCGCTTATCGAGTACACCTTCGAGTTCCTGGAGAATGCCGGCGTAGAGGAAGTATTTGTATACTGCGGCGCACACAAGGATCAGGTAGAGGAATACATCAAGGCGTCGAAATGGAATCCTCCCTCGTACGCCTTCTCCAAACTGGAGCTGCTACAGTCCACATCCCACTCCATTGGCGATGCCATGCGCGACCTGGACTCTCGGGGCATACTCGTAGGCGACTTCCTCCTGGTATACGGCGATGTGGTCAGCATGGCCCCGTTGGCACCTGCTTTGGCAGAGCATCGAGCAAGACGCGCAAAGGACAAGGACGCAATTATGACCATGGTTCTTCGGGAAGCCGGATCGCGGCACCGCACTCTGGCGCAGGACGTGAAGCCCATCTTCATAATTGAACCGTCTACGGACCGCTGCCTGCACTTCGAACAGATGCCCAACACGTCCGGAACACACTACTACTCCATCGACCCAGATATCCTGTCCAGCTTCGACGCGTTCGAGCAGCGGGCGGACCTCATTGATTGCGGTATCGATATCTGCACGCCAGATGTGCTCGCGCTGTGGAGCGATAACTTCGACTTCCAAGCCCCTAGGAAACACTTTCTGCATAGCGTGTTGAAGGACTACGAATTGAACGGGAAAAAGATATATACACATATCCTCACGCAGGGATACGCTGCCCGGGCTAGGAATCTGAAGGCGTATGACTCCGTGAGCAAGGATATAGTGTCGCGCTGGGCGTATCCCCTCTGCCCAGACACCAACCTACTTCCTTCACAGAACTATCGCCGACAGGGAGACAATATATACAAGGAGGGTGGTGTTACGCTAGCGCGAGATTGCATCATCAAACCCAGGACAGTGATCGGTCGGGGAACAGAGGTGGGCGAACGCAGTGTAATCTCGGACAGCATTATTGGTCGGCACTGCCGAATTGGTCGGGACGTTACCATTTCCGGAGCATACATATGGGATAATGCGGTCATTGGCGATGGGAGCACGGTGCGTCAGTGCATCGTTGCTAGTGACGCCACTTTGGGGGAGAGGTGTACAATCGAGCCTGGAGCACTCATCTCGTACGGCGTCAAGATCGCCGACGACATGACGATACGTGGAGAGCACAGAATCACGAGAGCAAGAAGAAAGCGCGAAGTGGGCGAAGAGGTTGAGGAAGGGGTGTCGGATCCTTTGATCGTGGGCGAGGGCGGGAAGGGCTTTGAGTTCCATGATGAGGAGGAGGAGGACGAGGAAGAGGTAGTGCAGGGCCTGGTATCCGATTGTAAGTGACCCCATGCGGGCGGCAGTGCGATGCCAGCTGCTAACACTTGATTTGATAGTCTACAACCTGCGCAATCTATCCGCAGAATCTATATCCACGCTCGGCTTGGGCTCGGAAGAGGAATATGAAGCCGCACGCAATGAGAACCGATCCGCTGCCGATAGTTTCGTCTCGATTGGTTCTCAGGATAGCTACGCGAGCCAGCATGCCGCCAACTTTGACCATGATGCCACAGGGAGCATCTACGACTCGCTGGTCGAAGGTCACGAATCGGCGAACATCCAACTCGAACTCACCGCCCTACGTATGAGTACGAACGCTTCAGACCATCAGGTCCGGCGTGCCATTGTTGTAGCATTCGCCAAACGCGCTACGCAGCTGGTAAAATCCGGCTCAAGCGTAAGAGAAGCCGTCCAGCAGGTCTTCGGGCACTACAAGGACCTCGTCGACCGCAGCATATTCGACAAACATGATTCCAGTAAGGCTGATCAGGTCGACTTCATGCTGCTTCTGCAGAACGAGCTTTCGCACAGGGAGAGTGGCGACGCTATTTTGCTCACCGCGGCGACGAAGCTGGTAGAGATGGATTCAATTCAGGAGGAGGGAATGCAGCAGTGGTGGGATGATGAGAGGTCTACTGCCAGCGAGGAGTTGAAGAAGGTCAGGGAGAGGACGAGGCAGCTGATTGACTACCTGAATGAGTCGAGTGAGGAGGAGAGCAGCGAGGAGGAGGATAGCAGTGATGATGAGGATTCGGAGTAACGGATTAACGAAGTTCTAAAAAAGCAAATGAATGAGTAGTGGGATTCGCAAGCATCCCATCTAGCGCAAGGCAACCACCTTTCCATCCGGTTGTTGATGTGGTGACTCCTGCTACGTTCAACACCTTTTGTCGAAGCTGCCTGAAGCCCAAAGAACCAGCTAGACCGTGTTGGGCAATCCCGCACGTTCCAGCCTCATTCACCAGCTTCACCAGGACTTTTGCGTGTGTCTGCGGTGGCGGTGCTGATCCGATTCAGGGAAAGCGCACGCGGGCCACCTTGCCGCAGCTCACAACCCTGACAGTTTGACTGACACAACCCGCAGCGCTTCCTGCTGAGCAACCCAAACCCCAACGCCATTGCAAATCCTCAACAGCTGACTTTCTCTCTTCCTTCCCCCCGGATTCGCCTGCCTCCCAACCTGCTGCCTATCCACCCTCATTCTACAACCACCGCCCTTTTCCCCTCCCTTCCTCTGAATCCTCCCGGAACCCTTTATCAACACCTCTCAACCCCTCCGTAGTCGCCTGGTCTCGTCATCTGGCGAGGCGAGGCTCTCACACCCCCCACCACGCCTCCTCGCGCTGCAAAGCGAAAGGCATCGGTACTAAGCGACAGCGGTGCTGCTCCTACCTCTCCTCGCAAGAGAAAGAACCCTCCTGCTGCGTCTGCTGCCATTGCAGACGCCGACGCCCTTGCTCCTGCTCCTGCCCTACCCGCTTCGCCTGAGCCGTCCGCCTCCGAGGTCATGGATTCCGAGGACGACTTCAACAGCTCCCAGATGAGCGAGGACGAGTTCATGATGGACGCGGAGAGCGATGTGGAAGACGGCACGTCACTCACGCCCATTCCCCATCTTGCAAGGGGAATGGGGAATGTCTACAGAACAACCTACTGACAAACCACAGACTCGGATTACGGCGTCGACCAGGACGACGTGGGCTTCGAGTCCCAGCACGCCGACATGAAGCCCGCCAAGCACGCCTACGAAGTCGACTTCAAGGTCTGCAGCCCGCACGACATCGAAGCGCAGCAGGCGAAACAGGTGGAGGACACGTCGAGCCTGCTGGAGCAGCCCCCGGAAGCCACCGCCATCCTCTTCCGCTACTTCCGCTGGAACAAGGAACGCCTGATCGACAAGTACATGGACAATCGGGATGCGGTGCTGGAGGCGGCGGGGCTGAGCGAGGAGGCGGCGACGAAGCCGGCCAGGATAGAGAAGGTGCCGGGTTTCGTGTGCGATATTTGCTGCGACGATGATCCAGAGGAGACGTTCGCTATGAAGTGCGGGCATCGGTTTTGCGTGGATTGTTGGAGGCAGTATTTGAGGACGAAGATCAAGGATGAGGGCGAGGCGGCGAGGATACGGTGTCCCGGGGACGGGTGCAACAAGATTGTGGACTCCAAGTCGCTGAATCTGTTGATTACGGGAGATCTAAAGCAAAGGTATGCGGACTGGCTGCTACTCTAATGCTATATACTGACCATGACAGGTACGACGAGCTGCTCACGCGGACCTACGTCGACGACAAGGAGAACCTGAAATGGTGCCCTGCGCCCGAATGCGTTTACGCCATCGACTGCAAGGTTAGAGATAGGGAGCTGATGCGGATCGTACCGACGGTGCACTGCGACTGCGGCCACGACTTCTGCTTCGGCTGCACATTAGACGACCACCAACCCGCACCCTGCGCCCTCGTCAAGAAGTGGCTGAAGAAGTGCGCCGACGACTCCGAGACCGCAAACTGGATATCCGCACACACAAAGGAGTGCCCCAAGTGCCACTCCACCATCGAGAAGAACGGAGGCTGCAACCACATGACGTGCCGCAAGTGCCGGCACGAGTTCTGCTGGATGTGCATGGGCATTTGGTCCGAGCACGGCACGAGCTGGTACAACTGCAACCGGTACGAGGAGAAGAGCGGCCACGAGGCCCGAGACGCCCAGGCTAAGAGCCGGCAAGCGCTCGAACGCTACCTGCACTACTACCAGCGCTACGCCAACCACGAGCAGTCGGCCAAACTCGACAAGGACATCTACCTCAAGACGGAGAAGAAGATGCAGCAGCTGCAGAACACGACGGGCATGTCGTGGATCGAGGTGCAGTTCCTGGACTCTGCGTCGCAGGCGCTGCAGCAGTGCCGGCGCACGCTCAAGTGGACGTATGCGTTCGCGTATTACCTCGCCCGCAACAACCTCACGCAGATCTTCGAGGACAACCAGAAGGATCTGGAGATGGCTGTGGAGAACCTGAGCGAGATGTTCGAGAAGCCGGTCGATCAGTTGCAGGGCCTGAAAGTCGAGATGATGGATAAGACGGCGTATTGTACGAAGAGGCGGATTATCTTGTTGGATGATACCGCGGTGAATTTGAGGGAGGGTAGGTGCTTTTCGTTTTCTGCTTGTTTTTTGTGCTTTTCGTGTGAGAGAGAATGGAGGCTAACGTTGAAAATAGGGAATTGGCAGTTCAATGTAGAGTTCCCCTGAGTCTCTCCCCCGTAGGGGACTTTGTCGGGACTCTCGTTTTGGGCTTCTCTTTTGTGAGGCACAAGAAGCTGAGAATCTGTATAGACCGATGAGGATGAGCCCGAACCGAGCGGATGGTGTCTAATCAGCTAGCTGGTTTCCGCGTTGTATACGACGGTATTGTGCTCCTCGCTGGTCAATCGGTCCGTCGGTCATACTTCTCGGTCTGGACGATTGGAAATGTTGCCTCCGTACCGGTACGTGGTCCATGAACGGGACACCGGATAGGATACCCGCTGTTGGAGGGGAGTATATACCGCTAGTACTGTGTGGCTGGACCCGATCCCCTCTTAGAACCACGTCTCCTCTCTCCCCTCTGTGAGCAACTTCTTTTCTTACTAGTTTCCCTGGCGAGCGGAGTGCAGGTGGGCGTTTGGCGGTATGCATGGATTTTCCATTCCACCTTTTGGCGTTTTTTTCTTTGAGTCAGAGTCTCCGGGTGGGGTGCGGTTTGTTCGGTGGTCGGCATCTTTTTTTTCTAAGGCGAATGCATCTTGTTCCTTTTGCCGTCTTCCGCTTGTTTGATTTTAGCTGCGGATGACGGATGGCGATGGGGATAGGGGTGGTGGTGGTGGTGGTAGCGGTAGCAGGCCTGTGGCCATGATGGTGGGGTGGGGAATATAAGAGAATCTTAGACGTTCAGGTCTGCGCGTTTCGTTCGATGATGTGCATGTTCGCGAGATTTTGGAAGTGGAATGTGAGTGTACCTCTACCGTGAATTGTGAGGCTGCAGTGTTGGGGCATGTTCTCGCTGGCGAGGTTGTCCTATACCGGACCAGACCAGACCAGCAGGGCAGAGTATATCGCAAATGAGATATTTCACGTGGGTATGTAGGAAGTCAGTCTATGGGTGGGTAGCTAACTTGTACCCTTGCATCCGGCGCATCTAGAGACATGCCTACTCTGCACGTATCGGCACGCTATAGATAGGCACGCCATTCCATCTCCAGAACGGGTCTCTTCGAAACCAGACCAGACTCAAGGTATCGAGCATGAGGCTTCTAACAGTATCATATCTACTCCGCACGTTCACGGTCATGTTCCCATCCAGCACAGCACATGAACCACATCGCCTTTCGTGCACGACGTCTGCATGCACGCAGAGTACGACAACACAACATCGACAGACCTGAGAAATGGACACAGAGTTTCCATTCTACACTAGCCCTAGCCCTAGCTCAGCACCATCAATGCATACAGCCATCGCGTATTGAACAGAGCCGCAAAAAGCCTAGGTATTGCGCATCCACCCATCGTTTCAGCCTCTCTGGACAATAGGTATGGTATCAGAGGAAGAAAGATCCTTATTTTCCTCCACGGCCCAGAAACCCTTCCAATGCGTCCCGCTCATCGTGGACAATCGCAGTCCAAAGGCAAAGCGTAAGACTTCGCGACGAATACGAAGCCAAAGCTGCCAAAGCCGGAGTCAAGCTGGTCGGGAGAAGCCCCCCTCGATGCGTACTCGACCTATGCAACACCATAGCCAGGGCCAGGGCCAGGGCCAGTCGTCGGGTGTAATCGTCCCAGCAGTGTTGAGCATGGTGCTGAGCGTGGTTTGCCCGCCGAGGTGTACGCCGGTCACGCTCGCCAATTGAGACATCCATCCATACCTCGAGGAGTAGGAGATCGGGATTCGTCTGGATGACCTGTGCGTATGGGTCGATGATTGGAGGATGAATACCGGAGGCGAGAGGCGACTATAGCCCTTGGAATAGGCGATTTTGACGGCTTGTAGGGCGCAAGCCTTTTAATGGGTGATCGGACACGCCGTCGTGGACCGGGGTAAGGAGAAGCTCTGGGTACTGCAGCGAGCCGAATGAAGGGACTCTTGCCGGCTTTCTTCAAAGAAGCTCGGCAAGGCATCGGATGGCATACACATCGGGCAAGGCGACCTCGTGAGTCGGCTGGTGTAGCTGGGTCGTCTGGAACATCCCCCGGACCGTCGCTCCAGGCGCTTACTCGCCGCTGTGTGGGCTTGATCCTCCAGGGCTCATGCACAGTCTCAGAGGCCACGCGAGCATGATGGCCTGCTGCAGGCGCATATCGGTAGAGCCAGTGGAGTCGTAAGGCCGTCACGACGCTTCGGCCGTTCCACTGGGGAAGTGAGTGCATGGTATGCGCGCTGGAACGGGGTAGGATCGTGAAGCATGACGCCAGCAGGAAGAGAGCGATGATGTAGATCCAAGCATCGACGTTAGGGGTCCTGGGATCGAGGCACAGAGGATGTTGAGAATCGGACTGGGCAGCAAGGATCGTGGATGCCTGATCGACCAAGGGAAGCATCTACAAGTTGGTTAGAATCATGGGGCAGCAAGCAATCTGGGAGCGACTACGAACACGTCTTATCTCTCTCTTTCGGTCCTTCCAGTGGTTGCCACGCTCATTTAAGTCCAGCCATTCCGCAACCTCTCGTATGACCGTCTCACGAGATTTTATCTCCTCAGTGTGTTCCAAGTCCTCATTACAGCCGTCACACTTTGCGCCTGCGGCCTCCTGTGTATCTCCGCTCTCGCGGAACAGCAAGCGGAGGTGTGGACATCGGAACTCTGTATCGAGGGAATCCTCCGGAACTATACCAACATTCAGACGATCTTTTCTGCAACGTCGTGGAGGGGATGGGAGCATTTTCGTGTGTTGAGGAGTTGTGTGTTTCTCGCATTAGTTTAGGATGAGGCAAACGAAGTGTTGCAAGGAGAGGATAGGGGTAACAATATGAACCAAGGGATGGTCGAGGAGTATGTTTTCGAGACGGCTTCTGCCGTAGGAAGGGTAAATTCTGATAGAGGGCCGCTTGGCGGAACTCTGGAGAGGAAAGTGCCCATGTTGTATGATATTGGGAAAGCGGCCCCTCGTTCTCCACGCTCCTACTCCATTCGACACAGCAGATTGTCGACAGCAGCTGGAAGACGCCAAAAATGGCTAGAAGTTCATAATCCCAAGCTTGACAGCTGCCTCTCTTCTTCCGCCGTCGCCATCGGGTGGCCATGTTGTATGCTCTCGTCTCTTCTGTTCTCAAAAATCATTCTTGGACCTTTGGCTCGAACTTTCATGCTCGTCATGGACCGTGATTTGAAAATCATTGTTGATCACCCAGTACCCTCAGTATCCCTCATTTCGACATCCGGTGCAGTTTGCGCGGCCGTTTCACCGTTATCATTTCGCTCTTGCTCACTAAGCAAACGAGTTCCTGATGGCGTCTCCAACACTGTCAGGCGAGAATCCTCCCTCCGTTTAGCTTTGAGATCGTTCAACCTGGACAAAAAGCTGTTGGCCGGTGCAGGACCTTGCGATTCACTTGGCACTTCTGATCCAGGCTCGGCCGATGAGGTCCCAGCCCTGATTGCACTCTCTTCATCGACAGACATATTTTCATAAACTTCATCCCGCGGTCGTAGCCGTGCTTCCGTTGCCACCAGCTTGGCGGAGCTCAGACCCAGGAGATCTACTGACGGTAGGGAACGCAAAGGCTGGGTTGTAGAAGAAGAATCAGGGCTCGGTTCCGCGAAGAACATATCAGTTCCAACTGTTGATGCCCACGTGCAACTAAGCAGCTTGTCTTGATATAGGACAAGAGGGTTGGGTGTATGAAGGCCCGTGATTTGAATTGATCCCATCGAAGTCGGCTCCGTGTCACTCGCTATACTTGTGTTTGCGGCATTCGCATCCAATTTTTGATTAAGCGCCCGCAGTCTGCTTTGCAATAGGAAAGGATGACCGCTCAGCGAGGGTTGGATTGCCGCTCTGGAATCCGGGATATCGCCTTTCTCTTGCACATTCGACAAGTCCAAGGTGATGTAGAAGTCCTCTGTTTCCGTCTCATCGTACTCGTACTCCCACTCATCGTCCTCGCCCATCTGAGTCATGGATGCCATGACCGTTTCTCCCCTCTGATAACTCTTCCTTGATTTTTAATTCGCGCAGGCCCGTTCCATGGATTATTCACGCTGCGTGAAGCTGAGATCACTATTTTGTCGAATTGTCGTCCAATTGCCAAGAGACTTTAGCGCGTTCAGGTAAGCGCTGACGCACGCCAAGCATTTAGCGGGACCCAATGCTTGTTTTGCGGATCCCTGGGTGTGAGGGTGAAGGTGAACGTCAACGACTCATCACTTCACACGGCCGGTCCGCTCATGCCTCGATATCGCGCAGAAGAGAATTAGCAACGTCGAAGGGGTTGACAGACCTCTACGTTATTGGTGTTGTATTTGCATGTCTACCTGAAAATAGTAAGTGCTTCAACGTTGTTCCTTGGGAGGTCTGAGGTCTATCCGCTGGTCTAGCCATGGTGTCGGCCCGTTTCCGCTGGCTATGCACTTTCGATCCTCGATTAGTCCCAAGATTCCTATACCACTTCTCACGACATGGAATCTTGTCGACCTTATGTATCTGGAGATATCCACCTTGCCGACGCACGAAGCTCTGGCTATGCTCGGGCATCGGCATGCTCTTCCGAGTGGTGTTTGTCAGCTTTCCGGATCGTTCTTGGAAGAAGTCTCCCTCTCAAGGCGTCTTTTCGGAATTCCCTCATAGTTAGTCATATGGCTAACAGCCAATCGATGTAGTGCCTATCATTACTGCTGTGCAGAATGCTGGCGGCCAGGTGCCGCTCCAGGGCATCATGCCCTCGATGCCACCCGCTTCCCCCGTAGCTCCGATCCTTCCCACATACCGTCCGATTGAGCTATATTCTCCTTCCTCCCTTCAAGATACCCCCATTCCCGCGCCGGACGCCTCCCACGACCCTCCCACCATTGTTGTCGCTCCTACGTTAGGCCATTCGCATGAAGAGCCGTCAATTGACCGTGACCGTGTCTCCCCTCTGTCGTCATTCGCTCCTACCCAAAATACACTGGTGGATACAGATACCCAAATGAGAGGTCGGACTCCAGCAGTCGCTACTGCGAGTACCGTCCTTACGCTCTTTGGCATCTCCCAAATCTACCAGAACATATTATTCCCAAAGATCACACCGCCGTCAGAAAGGGCCGAAGAAGCAGAATGGGTTGCAACATCGCGTTCTTGGGCTGACCGGAAGGTCTGCTCCTGGTTTGGCTTCTGTGGGCTGGCCCACCTCAACAAGGCTGCTTGGACCACCGTGGACAAGCTTGAGGATGGTGACACCCGTACAGACGTCAATCTGACCGAGTTCTGGGAAAGCGCGAATGTCAATCCAGGAGATTGGTCCGACGAAGAGCGGACTCTAAGAGCTATACCAGACTATGTGTTGGAACATGCGCCATATATCCACCTCTTCTCTGGAGAACAGTTCTGGCCTGGCGATATAGCGGAGCACTTGATTCACACCACTCCCCATCTTAACTACACTGCACTGCGGGCAATGTCCGATCATCCCCACCTCACCAATCTGAACGACCTGAACCAGTGGGGTCCCTTCGTTTACCTCCAGAGCGACGACAACGTCGAAGATAGACCCGAGTGGCTGGGTGGTGAATCCAACATACCTACGATTCCCGATGATTCCGATCCCGATAATTGGGCAGATTGGGACGAAGGAGCTGGTGGAAAATTCAGGGAAGACAAGCAAGGGGAAAGGGAGGACTGGTTCAGTGTAGGCGTCGGCGACACGGTGGACAAAGGGGGCATTCGACGACCCTCCGGCGCAAGTACTGGACCTGTCCCCGTCCCTACAACGACCGACGAGGGAGAACAGCTCGTCTACGAAGATCATAAGCACTGGCAACCTGAGTTGACGCGCCGTAACATGCGTCGCCGAGGCAAGAAAGTTGTAGGGGGCAAGAGTGACGCCCCTGTAGTGCTTATTGTTGTGCCCAAGGATGAAGGAGTCGTAGATGCCTTCTTTTTCTTCTTTTACAGTTACAATCTGGGCAACACAGTATTTAATGTACGTTTCGGGAACCACGTGGGAGACTGGGAACATACGGTGGTCAGATTTCAGCACGGCAAACCGAAAGCGATCTTCTTCAGCGAACATGGTTTCGGAGAAGCGTATCATTGGGATGCAGTGGAGAAGATTGGCAACAGGGTGAGTCATTCTCAACGAAGTGAGTGAGCGACACTGATTATCAATAGCCTGTTGGATTTTCTGCTACTGGAAGTCATGCGATGTACGCTACGCCAGGGCTACACCCCTATATCCTGCCAGGCGGCATCTTGCACGACGAAACGGATCGAGGCCCGCTATGGGATCCTCTTCTGAATCTGAAATCCTACACGTACGATTACCAGAAAGACATATTACGAAGCTCGCAGCTCACTCCACGCGCACCTACTGGATGGTTCTACTTTTTCGGCCACTGGGGTGACAAGTTCTACCCCCTAAGCGATCCGAGACAATATCGCTTTTTGGGGCAATATCATTATGTGGACGGACCGCTGGGGCCTCGCTTCAAGAATCTAGGCAGGAAGCAGATCTGCCAGGGGAACAATGAATGCGTTTTGGAAACGAAAAGGTACCCCCAGCGGCTCCAACCCAAGCGCTATCCTGTGGTGGGCGAAGGTGAGCAAATGAGCGAAGAAGATACCCGCCGGTTGTTCGGACCGGAATAGACCCTGCGGCGGTATAGATGCACTAAGATTAGACAACTAGGGGGGTTGTTTCTCGAGGCGTTTTTTTCCTAGGCGAATGACTTTTGTACACGGGTGTCGAGGACACGGTTGGCGTTCAAAGGGATGCGCATACATATCAACTGCAGGTATCAACTGCAGACACACTCGTTAACGAAGGGTGGGGGTAGATTTAGCGGTGACGGATCACGACTTGGATGGCCTTTTCATTACATACACTCTTTGTCTAGCTGGGATGGCGCTTTGTCTGGGTTTTGGGAGGCGTTCACGGCTAAAGACACGCCACTTCGATTGTTCTATTCTTGCATCTCGCTCGCCGGCGGTTGTTGTTAACACAGTAGTTAGCTGCGGGATTGATCTACATAGATATTGCATTACTGTCGACGGATTATTTCAAGCCTCTGAACCCCTGCTATCGCGGTGCTTTGGTCCAAGTGTCCACTCGAGATATCAAAAACTTGGATGAAAGAAGGCATGCCCAGTAATGGCGCAAGAAGAAGGCGAAAAGGCGCAGGGGGCATGCATGCCACGTACGAGTTACTCTGTGCAGCACAGAAAAGCAGTGTAAGCAGGGTCTGGATAGGGCTCTGCGGATTGTTAGGTAAACGAGTACCATGATAAAATATAATCATCAATAATAAGGAGAAGCAATGGGCCGACAGTGAAAAGAGTCGATGTTGCGAGGAGGGGAGGGGTTGCAACGCCACATCTGCATGGGCCCTTATCGTTTGGTGTCAACGGATCCATCACGCGCGTAATGTTGGTCCCGCTGAAACGCAGCTCCAAAGAGGACTAGCGCCCATGACATCGAGACTCCCTCACCGTAGCCCATAGCCCTACCTCGTCGCCAGCCCGCTCCATGCCAGCTCACTCTCTCTACACTCCTCCAACGCCTCTCAAACGCTCCTATACACCTACCCAGAGGATGAGACAGCTCCGTCAATAGGGTAAACGGCGTGAACAACCACCCCGCCGTGATCGTCCCGGAGCTTCCCCTCTCCTACTCAACCTACTGTGTACTTCCTTGATTCCCGCTCCTCTCCCTATCCTCCCCGATTATTACGACTCTACGACTCCGATTTCGCCCACTCCTTCTCTGACTTCCCTCCATCGATCCCTCTTTCATTCTCATTCATTATACCTTGATCATGGCGTTCCGTCAAAGCCTCCGTCCCCAGCCATCGCGACAGATCTCCTTCCAGCCTCCCTCACCCGAAGTCAGCACTGCTGTATCCTCTCCCCAGCGGAAGCGTACCCTCGAAGAATCCGAAGAATGGGTGCTCTTCTCGCCGGGGGCTCCCTCGACTACTGCGCGCACCCACACCACCTCGACTGAACGCACTGCGCGGACAGCTGGTCTGTCGCGTTTCAGTGACTTTGGTTCTCTTGACACCGCTGCTCGCAGCCAAGATGAGGACGGAATCACCATACACGGGACCGAAGAAGGAGAGCTGGACAGCCTAGATGACGGTCTGCATGCGTTCCACGAGCCCTCGGAGTATGGGGCCCCTGCGGGTCGCCTACAGCAAAGCGGAGAGACTGTTCTACCCTCACACGATGGCTTAGGCACATTCCAGCCTGATATGACTATGCAAGAATACTTGTGGCAGTTTGAGCGACAAGCAGCAAGAAGGTCGCGGACCAGGAGACGATCCAGCGTACAGCGTCGGCTCGACGCGTTAGAGAATGCCGAGGAAGGCAATCAAGACCAAGAGAGACGCCTGAGGATCGAGAGGTGGAGGTTAGAACAAAGCAAGGCTTTGCTTGAAGAGATAGAAAAAGAAACTCGACGGAGACGGAGAATGAGTCTAGCGAGCGGCACGCGAGCTTCTGCCACAAGCTCGCATAGAGATGCACATGCCACTCCCGCGCGGAGTGCACAAACTAATACCGATGCCCAGAGCGTGTCTTCCGAGGAGAGCACCGAAAACTTGTCTTTCTGGGAGAGAATCACAAGGCGAGTAATACGCGGGCTCATGGGTATTGATGAGGACACCCTTTCCGTCATCTTCGGAGAGTCCTTACCTCAGGAGGCTACGCCTACTTCGACAAAAGAAGACCCCATCACATCAGACTCTGGAGCACCATTCACGTCTTTAGATGACACATCATCGCCCACCGATAGTTGGGAGTTCAGGCTGCTCGAGAGGCTTGCACGAGAGCTTGGTATACTGGTGTCCCAGCTCTCAGAGCATCCTGGAGCATTCTCTACTTATCGACTGACCCAAGAGATGCCTGAATATGCTGGGCAGACCTCTGTCACTCGCAATCTAGCATTGGCTGTCGACACCCTTCCTGCGACTACCTCCCCATCATCCCCTACCGCCCCCCTCTCATCCGCATTTCCTCCACAGCAAGTTACCAGCCCTTATAGCGAAGCTTCATTATGGGGCATCGAAGAGGAACCCGAAGTTGACCCCTTGGACTCCTTCCGAACCCCGGCTGCACACGTGGTGAACGCAGCAGAGGACTTGGCACGCGAGCGCGAGTACTGGGAGCGCGAACTGGACGTGAAAATGGTCTTCAACTTCCTGGTTCAACGGTTCTCCTCGCGTAGGCAAAGCGGCCCTTCCCAGCGCGAAACAAGCTCCAACTCTCCGCCGCGACGTCATAGCTCAACTAGCGCCGGAGCTAACAGCTCTGAGGCTGTCTCCGCCCGGCGCGCAGCTGTCATGCGACAACATCATCCCCTCGTCGGCAGAGCTGAGCGAGCGCTGCCCACTTCTTCCTCTCATGTTCGAGATGCACGCAGGAGGGACTCGCTGTATCGGCAGCATCTGCACCATCCGACCGCCGCGCGTGGCCATACGCTGAGGAGTAGCTCGTCGTGTGCAAGCCAGAGCACAAAGAAGAGCAAGCATAGTGCCACTGGTTCGCGCAATTACTGGGATCTGGGTGGTAGCGTGGGGAGTGGCAGTGTCTTGGCTGGTGAGGTTTGAAGAGAATTTTTTTTCTTTCTCGACAAGTGAGGGGAAGAGAATTCATGATCGACAATGAGGTAACGATGGCATGCTTTTGGTCGGGCATGGACTACACTTTACGCGGCGCATAGAATGGAGTCACTCGAGTGTGGGGTTTTAGGGAACTGGATCGGTCTAATGATTGCTTAGCATTGGGTGCAGGGTCTGGTTAGAGCGACTGAATGACCAGCGAAGCCGTGGGAGCATAGTTCTACCGCATGGGTCAGGAACGGTTCGTGTGCGAGGAGTTGGTGGAAACGGTACGGGTTGCATGCTCTCCTCCCTCCTCATCTGTTTCGGTAGTGTTTTCTTGTTGCGTTTATATTGGATACGATCTACTTTCCAGACTATTTCGGGAGGCTTTTGGATTTCTTGCTCTCGCTCAGTATCATATGCTACCAAGATACCCTCGGAGGGATTTGAGGCCTTGGTCATGGGATGCGTATTTACATATGTAGGGATTGTAGTTTTAGCGTAGGGTTCTTCTTGTTACTTGCATGTCCGCTCAATGGAATAGCTTAGTCGCATCTCATAATTTGGCTCTAATGCTCGGCTTGTGTTTAAGGTGAGGTCAGTGAATGACAGTCTGTGTATTGATACCAACGGCCACTGCTAGTCTGCGCCACGGGCTACCTCGTTGTCGTCTCCATAACAATACGGTCGAGTTTCTATAGCAAACTCTCAGGAGATTTCTCTGCTGATAATGTAGGAATAATTGATATCCGTTGTGCCCTATAGCCGCCGGGCAGTGAAACCCTGCGATCGCAAAACATGTCCACCAAACCAAACAACAAAAAAGAAAAGAGAAAAAATCCACCACCGTGAATCGAACCCAAGGCCAAAAAAGTACCAAACGACCACTTGTTAGCCCGACTGCATCGGAGAAGCGCATCTTTTGATTCCGACGCAGGACCCAACCGCCTGGACCATCGCAGGGTGTTTTGTTTGGTGATAGAATTTAGTTTGTTAGAACTTATATAGACCATTAAAAAGGAAAATCCTGGGGAGGATCTCAGAGGAGGTGATGTCATTGTGTTTTGTTTATGTTCTGGGCAGGTACGTCCGTTTGCTGCGTGTTGTGGGGGGCTGGGAGCGGAGCGTCTTTCACCGGGCGGGGGGACATGTCTATCTTTTACCGAACCGATGGGGAATACGAAAGACTATTGCTAACACATGAAGACTTCATGATAATGACAAAGTAAATTCAAATAACTATATTTATATAGACAAAGAATCAAAAGCCACCCTTCATCTTCCCTTCCGGAAGTGACCACAGACCACGTGCCACCATCTTCCTGATCCCCCTCTCCCTCTTCCTTACACCCCCTAGCAAGTCGCCACCTTGGGGCCCGGAACCGTATACGAAGTGAAGCTAGGCTGATAGATGTTGGCCGTGTAGCCCGGGTCCGTAGCATGGACGTGTCCCGGGATCTTGGTCGTGGGCGACAACAGCTTGCTGCCTCCGCCGGTGACCTTGATCTGCGCGCACGAGATGTAGAACTGGGGCGGGGAGCCCGGGTTGTGGATGCCGAGCTGCTCGATGCGGAGGAGGTAGTCGCCCGGGGCGACGCAGGAGGGGATGGTGACGGAGTAGGACACTGGGTTTGGGTGTTAGCCGCCATGCTTTCGCGGGACGTGAGTCCGCCTTTTCAAAAGGCGCTTGCGGAATCTTGAGACCAAAGAGAAGAAAGCTGATACGTACATTCCAAATCCCACTTGGCCGAACCGCCCGAAAAGCTCGGCCCAATCTCCTTGATCTTGAACCAATCCGTGCTGCCGTCCGCCGTCGCCGCGTTGTCCACCTTGGTCATGTAGAAGGCAACAGGGCCCTGGTGATAGACGGCCTGGTCCGCAGTGAAGGTCACCGAGGAGCCGGCGGTGACGGCCACGGTTCCGGTAGAGCCGCCAGTGGCGCCGCCGACGTTGCAGCGGAGGTCCTTGGAGGAGAGATCCGTCACGGGGGAGTTGTTGTTTGTGTTTTTGCGGATGTTTTGGTATTGGGCGCCCTTGACGCCGTTGGCGGTGAGGTATTGGAAGATGTCTAGGGGCAATGTTAGACTGGTGTTTCATGTGTCGTGTGTAAAGAGGCAGTGATGGGTTGCCTTGGTGGGTGAGACGTACAGTGGCCGTGGGCTACCTCAGCGAGGGCCGCAAAGAGGAGGGTGGCTGCAGCGAAGGACTTCATCTTGGGAGAGGATCGGGAGCTGGAGACTTGGGACCGGAGACTTCTCTTTCAACAGACTACAGCGGTTGTGGAGTGGATACGAGATCCCTCAACCGGGCTTCCTTCCCACCCTTATATACCACTCTCGCGTGTGTCCGCGTTGCGCAATCTGCACACACCACCATCTTTATTGCAGCCACACCTTGATTTCCCCTTCTTGACCAGACGTCCGGCCAGCATTGACGCCCGAAGTATTGCCCTTGCGTCAGCCAACCACCCTGTCCTATCCTCTAGCCATTGCTTCGGTAGCCACAACGAAGCCCTCCGTCCCTCATGACCAGCGCTACCACGTCCAGAGTCCATCTACGCATTGCCGAAACGGCCGTGCTTCGATACCGTTCCAGAGCCTCGTAGGTGACAAACAAATCACCTGCGAGCCTGCTTCGGCAGGAGCCTGTAATATAAAATTCCAATTCGACGGCCGCATGCCCGGGTTTGGGCGGTAATACTGTATACATTCAACTGGGGAAAAAAGAAAACGAGCCAATGGCGGGGAGAGAAGGAAGGACGGTGGGAGAAGTCATGCGCATAGATGTCATTTTTGTGGGGTGCAGATATACGAGCGTCTGGAGTATAGATTAGATGGTGGCTCGGCAATTAGAGATATATTAGGTGGTGTCGCAAGCTAGCACGGAAGGCAGGGGAGAGGGAGAAGAAGATGGAATGTTCCCCGGAATTGGGGGACGGATGGGCTGAGTACAAAAGGTGAAGGGAGGGAGATAAGAGGATCGCTGATCCAGGAGATCGAGTGATGTTGAAAGGTTGAGGAGACTCGAGAGAGGGTGGCCGCGACCTCGGGGCGGGTTCCTGCACGTGCGCTTGCCGTATATGTATCGATATTTCTGTCCGGGGTCGTGTCAACTTTCCTGGAGAACGGGATCCTCAAGTGTTTGAGGTTTCGAACATCTCAGGCCTCTTCAGCATGATTCGCGGTCCGTCGTTTACGGAGTGACTGGCGTTTATGCGGTTCGTCAGAGACAGACAGTTTAAGCACGTGACCGCCGTTGTCGCTCCGTCGCCTTGGAATCCGGGCCTTGTCGGCTAGAGGAAAACGCCATTTTCTTGCCTCATCACGTCTCGTATCCCAATGGGTATTTGGGTATTTTGCATGAAGCAGACGATGTCTCCTCCAGGATGGTGGGCGGGGTCAAGTGTGTGTGGGTTCCGATGGCGATTTGCTTTCAAACTTGGGTAGGGATCTTTCACTTGCAAAATGCCCAACTATCCAGGTCAGCAGAGAAGACTTCTAAGCTAGGAAAATAACATGTCTTTGCGGTCTATCAAAAGGGGTTGGTATTGATGCATCATGCATCTCTGTGGGTGGCCGTCTGATCTGAGAGTATCTCAGTAGCCGATGAAGTAACATCACAGTAAACGATGCGGACAAAGGGAGAGAGAAGCTGTGACAATAAGTTCAGAGGAACGGGCGGGTATGATCGGAATATAATGGCATCCTTCTATCTGCATGCCTGTGCCAAAGTCACACCGTTAGACCTTTCTATGACCATTAGTATTCCATATTGTATACGTGTCGCACGAGAATGGCCTCCGGCAGAGTCCCCGAAGTATCGGAGTGGTGATAAAGGTGGAGCGCTTAGTCGAAACGCGGTGAATCTGGCCATCAGGGCCTATGGTCTCCCGCCTATGGAGGACTCTGGCTATCGGAAAACTTCCGCAGCCATCATCCAACTCCGTAGCAAACCAGAGATATTACCGCCAACAACAAAAAATGTCTCGACGAACCAGCCGATAGCAGAGGGTAAGAAGCACGCAAATGCAGGATAGCGGGGTTGAACAGGCCGTTGATCAAGGGGTGCAAAGGGTCACAGAGACACAGCCGATGGGAATTCTCCACACTTCAGCCCACGCTAGGCCCAGTTTGACAGGTCGATGCGAGCCACGCCTCGTCTTCACTCCTATGTCCCCTCTTTCTTATCTCCATCACCATCGTTAGGCGCGTTATAGGGACGCTTGTTAGGTAAACTCGGTGTTGGGAACGGGTCACAGAGTTTCCGATGTGCATTATAAAAGGCCTTTGGATTCCCTTCGTTTTTTGATCATCATCCAATTCACCTTTTCCAAGAATTCCACATTCCTCTTGGAACATCTTCAACATGTCCACACAGTCGATCGCCTCTTCTTCACCGCGGGTTGCAAAGGAGGCTCCCGCACATCCTCTTGCTCCTCTGTCTTCTGCCGAGCTCGTTGCTGCCGCAGCCCTCATCAAGTCATCATGGCCCGCACACACCAACCTGCACTTCAAGGTGGTCATGCTTGAGGAGCCTCCCAAGTCCGAAGTCTTGAAGTATTTGGATGCGGAGCACAACAACAAGCCCCTTCCCTCTATACCCAGGAAAGCTTTTGTGAACTATTACATCCGGAACACAGTAAGTCTTTCTGCAATCCCATGTTGGACCAGAGGGCTTACAATTCCTTCAGAACAAGTTCCACGAGGCCATTGTCAACCTCACGAGCTCCAAGGTTGAGTCCAACGTCCGCCTAGGTCCCCACTTTCACGCCAATGGTGATGCCGATGAGCTTTTTGCCATTGAGAAGGTTGCCCTTGAGGACGAGGGTGTCAAGGCCGAAATCGCCAAGTTGCAGCTGCCAGAGGGCACTGTTGTCATTAGCGACCCCTGGATCTACGGTATACAATTCTCCTTTACCCCTGGTTTCTTACTTAGACACACGCTAACGAACACCAGGTTCCGATGGTATCAACGATACCGACCGCCTCTACCAGTGCTTCCTCTATCTCCGGGACCCTCTGAACTCCTCCGAAGCTGATTCCTGCCACTATGCCCTCCCCATCGCCATCTCGCCCGTCGTCAGCACCGAGCTCATGAAGGTCATTCGCATCGACTTGATGCCTACTGGTGTTGACAACACCATTAAGCCTACCACGCCCTACAAGATCAAGCCACCAAATGAGTACCTTCCCGAGTACCAGAAACTCCGGACCGACTTGAAGCCCCTGAATGTCGTTCAACCGGAGGGAGCCAGCTTCACTGTGACCCAGGAGGGTACCTCCAGTATCCTTGAGTGGCAGAAGTGGAAGATGCGAGTCGGCTTCAACCAGCGTGAGGGCATGGTTCTCTACGACGTTCGCTATGACGACCGCTCCCTCTTCTACCGCTTGTCGCTCTCCGACATGAACATCCCTTACGCCGATCCCCGCCACCCCTTCCACAAGAAGTCGGCCTTCGACCTGGGTGACGCTGGTGCGGGTCTTATGGCCAACAACCTCAAGCTGGGCTGTGACTGCCTTGGCTCCATCTACTACCTCGATTCCGTCCTGGCCGATGACAAGGGCGGTATCATTGACATGCCCAACGTTGTCTGCATCCACGAGCAAGATGCTGGTATCGGCTGGAAGCACACCAACTACCGCACTGGCCGCGCCGCCGTCGTCCGCAAGCGCGAGTTCGTCCTTCAGTCGATCATCACCGTCTCCAACTACGAGTATATCCTTGCCTTCATCTTCAACCAGGCTGGCGAAATCGAATACGAGATCCGCGCCACTGGTATCCTCTCCACCCAGCCCATCGATGAGGGCATCGAGGTGCCTTTTGGCACCGTCGTCCATCCCGGCGTCCTCGCCGTCCACCATCAGCACATCTTCTCCCTGCGTGTCGACCCAATGCTCGAGGGCCCGGACAACCGCGTCGTCTATGACGAGGCCCACGCCATGCCTCGCTCCGACTTCAACCCCCACGGCACTGGCTACTTCGTCAAGGAGACCGTCGTCGAGGAGTCCGGCGGCTACGATCTGGACTACAGCGTCAACCGTCTCTTCAAGATCCAGAACCCGAACGTGCGCAACCCCATCAACAACAAGCCCGTCGCGTACAAGATCCAGGCTCCCGACTTCCAGAAGATCCTCTCCGACAAGGACAGCTTCAACTACAAGCGTGCCGAGTTCTCTGACCACAACATCTACGTCGTCAAGCACCGCGACGGTGAGCTCTTCGCCGGTGGCAAGTACACTAACCAGAGCCGTGGCGGCACTGGTGTGCGCAGCTGGGCGGACAGGAAGGAGAATGTTAAGGACACCGATGTAGTGGTCTATGTCCAGGCTGGTATCAACCACGTCCCGCGTATCGAGGTATGTCCTCACCTTTGCCATCCTCTTTCACACTCAACCACATGCTAACTCTTCATCCAGGATTTCCCCGTCATGCCCGTCGAGATCCTCAAGATCCACATGAAGCCCGTCAACTTCTTCGACAAGAACCCCGCCCTCGACGTCCCTCCCAGCGAGCAGAGCTTCAACAAGAGCGCACTGCTGAGCGAGCAGCACCAACAGGGCAGTGCGCAGGCGACGGTCGGTGCGGACGGCACGACTTGCTGTGCTTCTAAGCTATAGACGCCTCAGAAGGATGAGTAATGAATAGATGATGAAATCATTGGTGCATAGACGGGGTAGTTGAGCATGAGGCTATAATGTTCCGTCTTTCTCTTCTCTTCACATGTACATATTCATCTCTTTTTTTGGATCCATTTCTAGATTTCTTTCCTATCGATAACTGCATATGAATTTCGTCTATAGCATACCCACGCTTACAATGAATCAACATTCCTAAACAGCAGCTCTTTCATTCACCCCCTCAGACATCTGTGATACCTGCGAGGCCGTTCCTACCTCCTTGTTCCTCCCCCTCCCCCATCCCCAAGCCTTCCTCCACCACCTCTCCATCTTCACCTTCAGAACCAAATACGCCAAGACCCTATACACAATAACGCAAATCCCTAACGCCATAACGTTCAGCTCTGGGTGCTTATAGTTCAATTTGTACAATTCGAGCACTTGTTCGCCCGTCTCGATGGGACATTTGCCGTCGGGTAGGCGCTGCCAGTCTTGGCAGGTGAACTGTTGGGTGCGCAGTGTGTAGGGGGCCATGTTGCCAATGGCATACTTGATGGGGGAGAGGTGGTTGAAGGCCTGGAGGAAGCCGGGGATCGAGAGGGATATTACGCCACCTGTGGGGATCCCGTTAGCATCGATAACAATAAGCCACAATTTGAACGACGTCCATAAAACGAAAGGGCCAAACATCCTAACGACTTACCCATAATCTGCGCCACGCTCAGAAACACACTCATCACATTCAGTGAAAACCCCGTATGCTCCACCAGACTATTAAAGATGATCCCCAAACTCTCTCCGCAATTCACAATACAGAACGCATTGAAGCTGATCAGGAAGAATATCTCCGCCGATCGCTCCAACCCGCACGCCAGGACTGCCAACACTGAAAACAGCAGGGAGGTTATAATCTCGAATGGCACCTCCAGCGCCGTGTAGGTGAGGAAGAAGGCCGAAACCGTGTACACCCGGTCAGAGTAATCACGGTGGAAAACGTCGCGCTCGGCGGGATAGACGGCAATGTTGTTTAACACGCCTACAAAGTACAAAGGGGCGATCTATCTCAATGTCAGAATACACATAAAGTACAACACAGCTATTCACTTACCTCAATAATAAAGCCAAGTCTATTTTGAACGGCGAAGTAATCGTTCTTAAGAGGTGCGAAGAATAGCGCGAGGACGATGCCGAGGCCCATCACTTGCCCGATGCGGGCGGCCATTAGGTTGGGTTGCCGAATAAGGTTTTTCGATGCGCGCCGCAGGAGGAGGGGAAGCGCGAGGAAGAGGGAAGCCGGAGTGCGGGCAAGACTGCCAAGTTGGGCGGGGGTGGTGATGGCAGAGGGGGTAGTAGTAGTGGTGGTGGTGCTGGGCTTCGAAGACGTCCATGCGGAAATAAGCGCCTCGACTTTGGCCCTGCTGGCAGCTTCTCTGGTTTCGTGTTGAAGGTCGACGGTAATGAGGTCGAGGGCGAAGTCTGCTGGATTGGTGGTTTTGGGGCAGTGGTAGCCTTGGGCCTCGAAGTGAGGTAGCATTCCTTGGGCGGGGCCTGTATACACTGGATAGCCGCCACGGGCAAGGAGGAGGACGTTTCCAAAGTGAGCGAAGAGATCAGAACGTGGTTGGTGGATGGTCACAATGAGTGTCCTTCCCTCGCTTGCCAAGCCCCTTAATACGTCCATAATCGACAGAGCAGTGAAGGCATCAAGCCCAGAAAGAGGTTCGTCCAGTAGCAAAATGCGTGGCTCCGTGAGGATTTGAACGGCGATGGTAACGCGGCGCTTCTCGCCTCCGCTGATGCCCTTGATAAGATCACTCCCAATCAGGTTGTCAGCACAGTCCTTCAAGCCCATCTTTAGGAGCACCTCTTCCGCTCTTTGGATCTTCTGCTCCTTGGACATCCATTTGGGTAGTCGGAGTCCCGCGGCAAAACGCAGCGTCTCCCGGACCGTGAGTGAAGCGAGTAGAGCATCGTCACTCTGCTCAACAAAGGATACTATGGCATGGACAACGTCATCAGACGGCGTCAAGCCGTTGAAAGTAATGCTTCCGTGCTTTCGATATCTCGTCGTGATATCGTCCCTTAGCCGGCCAGCCATACTGTTGAGCAGACTCGTCTTCCCTGATCCCGAAGGGCCCATTATCACGTTAATCACTCCGGGTTCAAAGTTGGCCGTGAGTGGCTTCAGAATGGACTTGGTCGTGCGATTCTTTAGGGCCCGCTTGTCAATATCAAGACTGTACGCGTCCAAACCAACAGTGACCGTCCGAACTTCCTCGGATGACCTGGCGACTATTACCTCCTTGCCCGCTGAATCATCGGAATTCGATGGTCTTGCTCTTGCCATTCCGATCTCTGCTTTCCAATAACGTAGTATGAATCCCGCACCTAGGTAAAATGCAATTGCGAAGCCGAGCAAGGCAACTATGGGTCTCCACACCCAGTTACCCGGAAGGCCGAGGGAAGCCAGAATGAATTGGCCCGTGTATTCTTTGCATGCAGGGTTGGAAGCACCTCCTTCAAGAGGACAGTCATAGAAGTGGCCGGTGAATTCGTTGGCACAGAGCGCTCCAAAAGCGTAGAACTTGATCGGTGTATGAGCAACTCAATGCATCGACATCAAACGCGGAGTGACACTTACCACATAGGCAATCCATTTCGTCCACCGCACGTAAACAGGCATTGTGTTGGCTTGAATGAAGTAACCGCAGGCCATGGACTGGAGAGTATACGCAAGGTTCGCAACTAAACTTGCCTGGAACCCATCAATACCACTTTACTCAATTTGCTCCACAGGGTTACTTACCTCAGCGAAATGTCTTGATATGGCTACACATGTCGTTGCAAAACACACGGCTATGTACTGCTCCAGCAAAATAACTGAGAAGAATGTCATGAACTCATGGCCGTCCGTACGGAAACCTGTCATGAAGTAAAAGACCAATGAGAAGATCAGTGGCACGGGGACATCCTCAAGCAGTAGCCGAGCCAGTCTTCTGGAGATGAGGAAAGCCGGTACCCCTACGACTCCTTGGCGAGACTCCTCATCAAAGAGCTGGATATCTATCGTCAAGCGGTACGTCTCGTACAAGAGGATGAGATAACCTTGGAGGGCTGCTGCGGTATAGAGAGCACCTTGACGGGAGCGGATTCCGGATAGAGACCCGTCAACTTGGTAGAAGATCCATCCTGTAATAACACTCATGGCTATGGCCTCAATAAGACTGCCGAGCATTCCCATGGGATCTCTAATGGACACAATCCATGTTCGAGCAGTCAACACTCGGATTTGCTGCAACAAGGAGGCATGTTTGGTTCGAAAACTTCTCGTGTGACTCATACTGAGCGGCTTGGGTTCCCGTAAGGTAGTCTTGGATTCTGATTGTGAAGCATGGTCCCGCCACGCACGTTTGATGTCATCCACACGAGCTTGGGCAATCCTTTCAGCCTCGGGGTCTCTGTTGTCCACAGAGACGATGTCGATGAGAAACTCTGCCGGGTTCACGAAAGGAGGTAGCTCGTGGCCCAGTCGTGCAAAATATGGGAGACATTCCTTCGCAGAACCGACGTAGGCTGGGCTCCCTTTTGTCATCAAAATGATGTTGTCGAACAAGTCCCAGATTTCGGACCGTGGCTGATGTACTGTCGGCTTGTTAGGTCCCTAACTTGAAATAAAGTCGAGCGCCTTACTTGTAACGATTATAGTTCTACCCTTTCGGGCCAGGCTACGCAACGTCCTTATGATCTGATACGCACTGGTGGAATCCAGTCCCGTAGTGGGTTCGTCCAGCCACAGTAGGCTCGGGTTTGACAGTAACTAACACTAACGTAAATACAACGGAGTAACGTAGTACGGGACGAGCCTACCTGTACGCCTATACTTGTCCGTCTCTTCTCGCCCCCACTGCAGCCTCTGTGTTCATTGTTTCCTATCCGTGTATCCGCTGCCTCCTTCAGACCCAGCTCAACGATGACTTCTTCCACGAGTTGCCTCCTTTCTTCCTTCCCAATCGACGTTGGCAACCGCAAATCCGCCGCATATCGCAAGGTCTCACGGATCGTCAAAGTGGGAAGTAGGATGTCCTGCTGGATGACATAGGCGCTGCGGATCCCCGAAGCGTCTTCACTTCCGTTGAACAGAGTTCGACCTGTCACTGATAGACGATTTCCATGCATGCGACCGCTCATTTGATTCAGCAAGGACGTTTTGCCACTGCCGCTACCACCTATAATGGCTGTGAGAGTGCCACTTTGCATCTCCCCAGAGATGTCGTCCAGTATGGTTTTGACATGGTCGACTGGGGCTTGGTCTGTGGCGTTCTTGTGTCTCCGGTCGCTCACCAAGCGGCTAAACAAGCCTGGAGACTCGTCGACCTTTACGGTGAGATGGTCAAGTCGTACAGAAACCGGCTCGACTTCACGTAGTGAGATGCTGTTGTCCTGGTGGGAGCCATGAGTGGTTACGGCTGTAAGCTCGGCTTGTTCTTTCGATTCTGGAAGAGTTGACGGTCCCGCAAGTGAGTCCTTCTCCTCGTCTCTAAGATCCGGGTTTGCTGAAGAGCCGGACAGCGCTTCTGGTGCCATTGTGGCCGACCAGCGAAGTCAAAGTAAGGAGCATCGAAATCAACTCTCCATGATTCTAATCGGTGATCACTGAATCGACATGTGCTGAGGGTCGTGATCGCTTAGCATGGATGTCAAATGGTCGGGATTGGGATTGGGCTTGGCTGCCATCGCGTAGGAAGCGAGGGTCGCACCGCCCATGTCCAACCCGCGAATCCCCACTCTGATGCGTCGGACTTCGAGCCGAGCGGTTGCGGGGCCTGCGTTGTGTTACGCGGCAGCTATCTTCGGGCTCCCGGATAGTACTCTGGAGAATGATCTTGAATTCTGTGGTAAGCTCGGCTATATAGTTTCCGACACATAGGGTTTCCGTCAGCCCCCACCAAAACCAACCACCCTCTCTACTCCAATAATTTACAGAGATAATTGCCACTCATTACACATAGATTCAAGAGTTGCTGCTGCTGCTGCTGCCGCTGCAGCAGCAGCCGCCTCCTCTGCAGTAGTTTTGCTGCGGTTGGCCTGCTCAGCTGCTGACTGGTTGATTGCGGCCATGATATTCTCAATGTCTGCAAATCGCTGATTTGGGTCTATTTGAATCCGCTTACGAGGCTTCTTTGAGCTAAGAAGCTCTAGTTGATATTCCAATTGCCTGTTCCTCGCCTCTAGCCCTGCTGCCCTTGTATTTGCAGCTGAAAGCGCCTTCCCTGCTTTAGAGAGCACCAATCGGGTACTACGTGAGACCTTCTCTAATTTTTGAAGCGACTGCTGAGCAATATATAGATCGTGAGGTCTCTGAGGCGTCCTAAAGAAGACCTCAGCTGGCGATAGAGGCCGTTTTCGTGATGGTGGTGTGATTGGCTGCTGGCTAACCTGTGACGATTCAAGCACCTTGCTAGGATTGAAGGGACAGAGGCCTGCTGCGCGCCAGCCTGCGCGAATTGTCTTCTCAGTTAAGCCTTCTTCCCTTGCGTAGTTATAGCACTGGATAAATCGCTCCTTCTTGACAGGTGCTGCGTCGTCAAGCGCTGAGAGAGCTTGAATCTGGCCGCGGTACTTTGACTTGATAACTGAGAAAGGCGTAAGATCTAGAGGCTGTAGGACGTGTGAGGCATGAGCAGGTAGGAAGAGAAGCTCAATTTTATTCTGTTTACAGAGCCATAGGAAGTCAACGGCGACGTGGCTGCCGTGACCGTCAAGGATAAGAAGTCGGTAGCGATTGTCGCCTGGTTCCGTCTGTGGGATGAATATACGACGCAGCCACTCGGTTCCAATTGCATTTGACGTCCAGCCATTCTCTGAGGTAGTATAGAGCCAGTTAGGTATTGACTGGGCTGGGAACCAGGTTGTCTGCAGGCTCTGACCTTTGAAGATGACTAGGCACTGTAGCTTCCGCCCGACTGCTGAGACTGTCTCAATTATTGAGACCCACTCGCGATTCTCTGGAGACTTGATGTAAGCCCTTTTCTTCTTAGAGCTAGCAATCACCTGGGTGTTTGAACATACACCTAGAGCAACTCCCGTCTCATCCATGTTGTGTATATCCTCGAGCCGAATATTAAGCCGTATTCGCGTCCGCTCAAAGAGCTCAAGGAACGCGCGAATCTGTTCTGGTGTGGCTGCCTCAGCCCTAGCTGCCTCAATCTTTCTGCCGACTACTGAGGCGACGCGTGGATTCCGCTTGATGAAGTGTGAGAGCCAGAGCTTGCCTACTGGATTTGGATCGCCATTCATCTGTAGGATTCGATTCGTCATTTCTCGAGCTCGAGCATGTGAGGGAGGGCAGCCGCGTGCGTCTTCTTCGAGGATCCATGTAGCAAGAAACTCCTCTTGCTGAGGAGTCAATCGCTGCTGGTGGTGATGGCTAGTCGCGCTGTTCGTCGCGCCGTTCAGTCGACCGATAAACGTGGTTCGAGGGATGCCGTACGCCTTTGCAGCAGCGCTCTGGCTAGTAAAAAGGCCTGCATTATAATCATGGATAGCTGACTTAATAGCAGTTTCTCTAGGATCCATAATAGATGCGTGGTGTTGAGAGAAATCGCGATAGTATGATAGTTACGCGTTTTGGTGGGGGCTGACGGAAACCCTATGGTGTCGGAAACTATATAGCCGAGCTTAGTTGTGCGACCTGGTTACAACACACTTGGAACGAGGAAAGAAGGAGTGAATGAACGATGACTAATAAGCGTGCGTTTTGACCCCACAAACGGTCCTTTCGACATCCATCCCGCCGCATACCGGGCATGCTCTGCGTGTCCATCATCCCGTTTCAGATCTTTTGGGTATCTTCGCGATTGATACCCCTCGGACTCTCGTTTCACTCCCCCCCGACTGACAATGTCGCTTGCCTTGGACCCTTCCAAGCCGAAATGACGCCGGCAGAATTGCGAATACTGTCGGACCCTGATCGCCATTACGCATTCTCTCAATTATGTTTCCCTTGTGTATCCATATGGCGCGATAGTCCTCATAAATCGAAGACAACAGTCTTAGACGCCATGAGTGGCGCCCTCCAGCGCTAGTCATGGGCGGGAGCGTTCACCGAATTGCGCTCAAGACCTACCAATTGGACAAAAACTCAAAAGAATTGGTTCCGGGCCGATTGCTAGTGATGGTGATATAGAATCTAGCCCCTTTTAGAAAGACGGATATGGCGATAATAGAAAGGCGAGATTACTTTGAAGAGGACGCCACTATAAGGAGACGAGTAAGGAGTACCAGCTCGTTTCATCCGAAGACGCCGAAGACGAGTCTTCTACTGGGCAAAAACAAGACCAACTCAGCATGGCAACCTCGCAATAATAAAATCAACGAGGAAAGAAGTTGGAAAGCCAGTGACTTTTATACGGTTAAACATCAACCGCACGTAGGAAGGGGTTGCTCTGGTACGCGTCTTTAACCTTCACGCAATCACCATTGAACTATCGTTTTCCCTCTTGTCTCTTGCAGCCTACTCAGAAAAGAACGGACAATCAGGTCGAGTCACAGTTGAATTAACTTACAATGCCTGCTGACTCTATGGGATGTCGGAAAACAACTGAAATTTCAAATGGGGGGCATGTTCTGGCGCTATAGGCCGAAGTGACCCGTGACTCGAAGGTGAGGGTCATGGTCCTCTCATGCATTGATCTGCGGCCATGTAAAAGCCGCACATAAAAGTTTGAGTGTTGTCATCAGACAACTAGAGCTTAAGCTTCTCGGGTCACTGTGAAAAACGGACAGCTATTGCGACCAGTAACCGGACAACTACAGTTACAACGTGTAGTTTATTTTATAGGATATAAGGAGGTGGCAATTATGACCATGTCGAATCTGTAGATTAGTGGGTCATGATACACTTGCAGAAAGCATCCGTGAATAATCAAGGTTTCGAGGGCCATGGGAGACACCTCTATCCAATGTTGGGAATTATCGAATATAAACAATGTAGTCGTACTTGAGCAATTCCGTATTCCAATGCACTGGTCTCCGCTCCGTATTTCGGGGAATAGTTTTCACTTAGGTATCAGCTGGGCAAGGCGGCCACGGGTTTTGAGCCCAAGCAGCTCGATTTGCCTACCTCTCCGTTGGCAGCTTGGATTGCTCCAGCGTGCCGTGCTACAAAGTAAACAGCTGATGTCATAGCAATTGAGCCAACATACTACTTATACCGATCCAGAGGTCTCATCAGAACTAGGTATTCAAACTGAGACAGGTCATATTACGTCTCTTAGTACCCATCGACGTCAAAATTCCGAACATGATAGCAACTCCACTCTTCTGCATAGCTGAGGACGCTAAGCCAGTAGGTTATTTGTACCCGCACATCGTATTGAAAAGGTTTTAACAGAGAGATCGTAGTTTGTTCACAGGATCTTGACTGACGGTGCATTCTATTTCATCCAATCGCGCAATTTACTGGGAAATTCAAGTGGCTTAACAATACTGTTGCTGGAGGTGCAAGAGTTCGAAACCGAATTCACTGGCGCATCTCAGCAAGACTGCCAAGAATGGGTACAAGAGGAGCAGGAAAAGGTCAGTTTCCTTGAAAAAGACATGCTGGTAATCGCAGACGAGCGCACGTCGAGAGATGGCACTATTCTTGTCCAATGGTACAACAGAGAGAACGGCCACGAGTTTCCAACGTACGGTATTCTCCCCAAGGAAAAGAACACTTGGTATGAGTTTAGAATTGATTCTAAGGCATACCGTCAGCTGCACGCTGCTTTAAGGTTGACCAATTCAGAGCTCGCATACCCTACCTACTTTGGATGCAAGGAAGAACTTACAGATGAAAATGGGGTGTTCAACGTTATTGAGGCAACCCGTGACTTAATTGGAGAGGAGGCGGGCGCATTTAGTTGTCTGTACTTTACGAAAAATACATACACGGGGCTTTGGGGGTGACACCAGGGTCCAATACAATTCGTGCCCACTGATCACGGTCACGAGTAGTGAACAGAAAACAACACTCTCACCAAACCCTTCAGTAATAATACAACTCTAATTATTTCCGCGAGGGCCTCAAAAAATCACAAAATAGGCAGATAACAAGGCGGTTTACACGGTGGCGAATTCTCAACGGGGGAGCATTATCTAGAACCTTGAAGAATAAAATATGAATCTGCTGCTCCTGAATGTTATACGCAGTCGTAAAGCGGAGTAAACAGGTGATAAGACTCAATCACCTAAATCGGGCAATTCCATGCTTATAATCATTCTTGGCTGATACTGTGATGCGCTGCATGCAATTTGGCCAAGCTCAATCCAGACTTCAGTCTTTGCAAAGAGGAAGAGAAGCAGAAACTGTGTGGTGGGGAAGTTACAGACAAGTCTGCTAGATGGAATAAAGTAGTTCTCGAGTCATATATAGCGGAATGCAGACAGTACACTACATGTCCTAAGGACAGGGACGCGGAAGTCAAGATGTTAGGGTAGAGAGCCAACACATGTAGCTCTAGGAGATCGTTGCGGCAACCACCCCTGACGTTCCCTCTGTTTCCTTGTTCTCTCTCCTTGAGCATTGACGTCCCAACTGTCACCAATTTCCTTTACCTATGATCCCGCATCATGCCAGTCCAATAAGTTAGGGTGCACATGTGACATCTAATATCCACGCTAATCCGTAACTCAATCGACATTCCTTCCATAGCCCTCGGACTTGAAACACCAGTTAGACGCTCCACAACTCGCGCGGGATCAGTAATGGAAGATATATCAACACGCCCGGCATACGGCAACCCTAATCGGAGAATGCAATGTGACTTCGCCTTTCCTTTCAAGACCGGGACCAATGCTGATGTTTCGACGAAGGCTGCGCTGATTCCGCGGACTCCATATTGGAAAGGGAACAGATCACCAGCTATTGTCCCCGACGGACCTCGAGTTCCAGAATCCCACACCGTTCGAAAACACAGGCTGGAGCCTACCACATTAAATGCTCATATCCGCCACCGTACGATTCAAAACGCCCTAGACGAACCGTTACCATTCACAATGTGGCACAGCCCTCCCCTATATCCACAATCTCACATCGGTGAGCCAGAGCCGACAGCCTTACATGCGCGTGGCATTATCCTCCATCGCTGATTCGCAGTGCCCATCCATATTACCGACGATGGATATACGGATAAAGAATGTTATCTGAGACATGGTGAGTGATCGCCCTCGCGCCTCCAAATACCTGGAATCCAGCCGACCTCGATAATCGCAACTATACTGGTTTCGGTGCGTACTGCATATGTACAAGCGCTCATGTGAGCACAGAAGTGATGCGTGTAAGCGGTGTGCTGAAAATGCTGAATGCTGAGTTGAGGCGGCGAGGTCTTATCCGGTTGCGCTGACTCCGAAATAAGACTGACTGTTTAGCGAGTCTGATGCCATGGCCAGATCTAGATACCCTAATGGTGATGACTGGAGGTGGATACACGAGGTGTTGACCGATCGCAATGTGAATGAGGGTTGATGGTACGGTCATGCGAGCTTTCATTATTGCACCATCTTACGGGTGGTGAATCGTGATGTCTACTGTCTATGGCATAGACGGAATATTTCCGTCCCGTAGCAACAAGCATTGCCCATTTCGGGCAATGTGGTGAACGCGCTCATCCAGAGGTCCACGCGCTGTCACATGAAGCGCGCATCCATCCCCGTCCCCATACCACGGAAATTCGCCTCGCCCTAAAAAGAGTCAAGGGTTGCTCTTCCCATTTGGATCTTCGGTGGACTGATCCGACGTCACCGTACGGGAGATTGCGCAAGGATGTCGAGCACGGCAATATTAACGTCGTGATATAGCGGAGCACTGAACGGCTTTAACGCACGAGGTCGAAGCTGTTTGAAGCCTTGCCCCAAGACTCTCCACACCCTGCTCGCCAGGATGCAAATCCAACACGATCCTCCACAACGGTAACGCACCCCCACGCGGAGAGCATACCGCTGCTGGTGGCTCCGCGTCCGAAGCTGTCGTTGGTGGTCACCACCTCCCCTCTCTGAGAAAATGCCGGGCTTGAGCAAAGTCCCTTTACCGTATAGTTGGTCGCATGGCAATATAGCCGCAAGCGAAAGACATCAAGGTAAATCTGTTCCATGCTATGTACCCTCTTCTTATAGCCAAAGGGAGAAAAGAGTGCCGTTGTCGGGAAGCTGTGAATGCAGTATACATTTCTGAGCATGTGTACAGGCAAAAGACCCCCCACTCGAATTCCCCATACAGGACGATATGCTGGCCCTTTTGCTCCATCAAGCTGGAACTGCTATGCGTCCCAACTGCATCCAACAACGTGCACGCCGGCCGGCTGCAGACAGATACAGATTTACCCAGACGGACCTGCCCGGTCGGTTGTGCCTGAAGCCGCACCCAACATGAACCGTGAATCGTGCCTTTTTCGCATTTTAGGTACCTATGCGTCCTGTCGGTCGTCGCGCCCGGTTAAATGGATATACATAGTAGCGTGGTGGAGCGTGATACCTGCCTCACGACGACTCCATCGTGGCATCGTCGTGGACGAGGGGACGTGGCACGACAAGAAAGGGAAAGAACAAACGACATTTCTGTCAATTCAAGCAAGCAAGGGGCGTCGCAATCCCTGATTTCCCATCCCTGATCGACCCGGGGTTATCATAGGGTCTGATTGGGGGAACATCAAGCATCAAGCATGTCTCTAACAGAGTGCTCCCCATCTACGGGTCGGGACCTTACACCGCACCTCTAACATCCGTAGCTAACGAGGACAAGGTCTTCAGAGCAACTTGGTAAGTTTCGTCAATCTTGATTTTCCTTGTATCGACGGAGGGATGGATCCACCCGCCAACGCGGCGAAGATGACGCCCCAGGGAGGCACATCTCGCTGTGGCACATCATCGAACCCGTCTAACCCGCCCGCACTTGCACGTTCCCCTTTGTAACAAAGCCGTAAGGAAAGGAACCAAGCGTCGATTCGTCCGTGGCATTCGCCTCGCCACGTACCCACAGCTATCAGTGTCCATTCCTCTTGTAGACGCACCTGCATATATCGGTGAATCATATAATGTTCTGGCGACTCCTGAACCTACCTGGGTATTTCACTCGTCGCTGTCGATAATCACACTCGCAATTATTCTGAATTTCCCCCAACATGCGGTGCTGCGACTGGACGGCGAGGAAAATAATCATCTCACACCCCAGCAAGTTTATCACCAGACCCTCCTCTCCCAGGACAACCCCTCACAAATCGTCGACGCGTCCATCGCCCTCCTTGCCCAGTAGTGCAACACCCCCGGACCCACACCGTCCCTCGACTCGTGGACCAGGGTCTTCACGGGAGCAACCGGGCGGCGCATGAGTCGCTGGCTCGTGAACCTGTCCGTGCCCACCTCGCGAATGGTGTCTGTGATAGCGAAAGCGACGAGCGTGCGCCATGGATCGACGAACGGCGAACGGGAATAATAGAGAAATGGCCTGACAGAGGGGGTCGTCGCATGGTGCTCAAAATAGGTAGGAATTTGAGGAGTTGTTGGGTTGGTAAGCAACTCGGAGACTAGGCTTCTTTCGATGCCCGGTACTTTGTGGAAAATGCCGATGATCTTGGTACTGGTGATGATGATGATGATGCGGATGATGCGCGCCCTGTTTTGAGGCTCGGAGGAAGAACTATATGTGGTCGTAGTAAGCAGTAAAGAGGAGTCAGCAGTGACCGATCGGTGATAGATCATAGCCGTTGCTCCACCCATCCATCCGTGCCATGGTGGAGCGGTCAAGGTGTTCGCCGAGGCGTTTTTTCGGCGCATCCTTGAGGACGGGGTGGAGGCTAGTGTTCGTGTTGGGAAGAAGGCAGTAGTTGTCGAAGGCATCAGGATGATGGAACTTCTCAACGATGGAAGACAGGCCTGTGAGAGGGGATTACTGAAACGGAAACTCAGATAGAACGTATACCTTATTGATTCAGACGTATTAATCTCGTATAGCGGACGCCGTGTCCCCTCGGGAGAACACCGCCTAAGTGATTGACCAGGCCGCCCAACCAGCCCATGCGATAGCAAATAGAAAGCAGATATCCGCCCAGACTCGAACAATTCGAAGGGAAGAGAAAGCACCACTCCAGCCGTTGATAATCTGCAGACAACAACCTCCTCTTGGCTGAAAAGCAGGACACCACCCGTCGTTCGCGTATTCAATCAGATCTACAGGCCTCTCCAATGCCACTCTTCAGAAACAAGGCTGACCAACATGCGAACGAATGTTGCCAAAGAAGTGAGAAAACCAACAAACGAAAGAGATGTACAGACCAGAAAGAAAAGCGAGATAGATACGCCCACTGTAGGTGAAAAAGCCGCCGTATTCCCCACCCACCCAACCGTGCCCTTTTCCAAAATATCAAACCTGTGATCCGACCGTTCAATTCGTGTGCGTGACGCCTCATTACTTATCCTCCTCTTCCTCGTGCATTTTCACGTAGCCAGGAAGTCCCATCCCCGTGCATTAATGATCTTTTCCCAATCCCAACTGTCAGCATCTCCCTTATCCATGAGCCTCCACACCTCTTCAACCACCTCCTTCGCACTCGCAATATTGCCCAACCCCGTACATGCCATTAGACCCTGAAAAGCCCGCTCCACTTCGACGCGCTGGTGCTCCTCGAAGGCGGCACAGCCGATGAGAAATAGTGGTAGCAGGACGTTTGACTGGATCCAGCCCTCTGCGGGTAACTCTTTAATATACCGTATGCCGTTGTCGACAGCTGTGGATATAAACGGATGCGGTTTCGACGGCTTGGTCGTGCGGTACAGATACACCCAGCTCGCCTGCCGATACAACATGGAGATGGTATATCGAGGTGTTCCCGGAGTCTGAGGACATTGCCAGCTCCGTAGCCCTGTGTCGATGGCATGTGCTGCGTGGAAGGCTTCGTAGTCCATTGCCGGTTCTTGTTTCGCGTCGATGCGTTGTCGTATTCTCCGCCTCAGCCCACTGATCTTCGATATGAAACCAAAAAGACCGTCTGATACACCGATCATACCTGCCGTCTCGGGATTAAGTGTAAAAGGGAGTTTGAAGTCGTCCATCATGCGGATCTCTGTGCCTTCCAGCGACGTAATCTCGCTAGCGACCCAGTGGTAATAGACGAACTCATCGATGAGACATTGGAATTCGCCGTTCTTCGACTTTTGGCGCATGACAATCTGTTTCGCTGCTTGAAGGTGCATGCGGTATTCGCCGTCAGTGCTGCCCTCGCAAACGGTGTTGAGTAAGTGGACGAGTATTTGGGCGACGTTGTGATCTTCGAAGATGATGTTACCACCGTCACCGCCAGCCTTTTGACGCTCGAGGTCGCGGTGCAAGAGATGGAGCGCTCGGCCACGGTGGTAGGCTTGCCGTTCTTGGTGTTCTCGTGAAGGATTGATGGAACAGAAATGCGAAGCTGAAAGGCAAAGCACGGAGTGCATTAGTCCTTCGTGCTTCAGAGCCATCGGGAGCAGAATCTTGGTGAAAGGGTTGTTAGAGTGGTTTCCATCTAGACTGAGGACGCAGCTGGCCCTGGTGACGAAGTGTTCCAGAAGGATTCTGTCCACATCATTCTCCACGCCCTCCATGAGCGGCGGTAGTTCATATTTTACATCAAGACTTGCTCTGCGGGCTTCGTTGTCTGTTAGCTGTTGAGACGACATCACGATCAGGGATCCAACCTTCTGCTTCGCGCTCCTTTCCACTCTTCCATAGCTCCACTGGCTTGTACCCTTCGCAGTGGATGTTGTTCTTTTTGCAAGACTGGCCTGTACAAGTCAGCTAATCTAGCGAATGGCAGTGACGGTGGTGCACGTACAGAAGGGTTTCGTCTCGTCACACTTCTTCTTTCGCTTCCGACATGTGATGCAGCCCGTCTTCGACCGTGCCTTCGCTGATGACGACGATGCCGTGGGTGACCTTTGAGGGTGTATCCGCGGTCGCCCTCTAGCACGTCTAACTCTGACAGGTTCCGTGGGCGAAATCGGGGGTCCATCCAGCTCCGATTTTATATCTGATAATGAGAGCTCTAGCTCTTCGACCTTGGGTAGAACATTGTCGTCGAGCGAACCGGCTCGATCAGGTTTAACTGAGGAGACAGCAGAGTCGAGAGTGGCGGTGTCGCTTGGTGATTCGCTGCTGGACGACATGGAGGGTTGAGGGGATGAGCTGATGCTCGACCGATCGTGTACTCCTCGCGGCGGATGCCCGACGTTGAGGGTGGAAAGCATTCGGCGTAACGTTTGTGCGACTACTCTGGCTAGTGGAAATCAAAGGATAGACATTGGACGTGGGGAAGAGCGCAGTGAACGGGCGTTGAGCGGTGCGCGGTGTGGCGGTTTACACCTAGGTGTTCTTCCTTGACCCTGTCTAGCTGTATGCATCCGATCTTGGAACACGTACTCCAAACGACAGTGAGATCGAATCGTGGACGGCGCCGTGTTGCACAACCCCTTCTCCTTTGGGTGTAAAGAATTGTCGTGGGATGCCAGTTGCTCACTATCGATGAACGTGAGGGCGGGGAACGGATGCCTTGGCGAGTATGGGCACCAATGACTTTCGATGCAGAGTCGCACTGGGGCACAGGTGCGACCTTCGTGTCGTAACGCCTGTCTGGGGTACAGAACCGAGACACACGACGGTGGTGATGGGCCAGCAGAAAAGGGCAGCGAAAGGGGAGGCGACCTGGCCGAGGACACAGGAGACGGAACAAGAGGGGAAGAATATGTGAGCAACGGTGCGGAGCAGAGGAGGCGAGGGGACGATCCTGTTGAGGGGGAGGGAATACGACTTTAACGACCAGGAAGATGGGGTTAAAGTGCCGGGCAGGCCTGTACGAATCGCTCGCTATCCCTTAGTCTGTGTCGCACAGCAAGGTCGGGGCGGATGATATATAGGACAGGCGTAGGTTAGAGTAGCGATACTGCTATGCGCGGCGGCAGACTCCCCCCAATTTCACCCAAACGCTCGTAATGGGCGTAGTCGAAATGGGCGACCCTGGATGCTGTTCCGAGCGGCTGGGCGTCGCTCTTATAAAAGGCAAGGCCCGGTTGCAGGCATGGAAAGACACACAGTGCACGTTGAGGACCGTGGGACGGCGGCGCTCGGAAGGGAGTGATGGGCCATGGCATGGGCCGTGGCACCGTAGCTTCGTAAAACGCGCGGCGGCTCGTGCATAGCACGAGACTCAAGAGAGAATATGATGAGTGAGAAAGAGCACTCCTGGTAAGGTAATCTGTCGGTGTATTGTATATAACGGGCTGTCTGGCTGACATGCATCCGTCTGGGGCAATGCGGGGACATGCACGCTGTCGCGCTCTCTCGTGTGCACCCAGTGTCGTCAGCAAATGCTCCCGCTGAAGCCAGCTCTGAGGAACTGTCCTGCAACCTTGGAGGAGAGGCGACAGCAATACCATCTCTTACACAATAGTAGGGTATGCTCCTAGGAGATGCTCTCCCAGGCAGAACCATGCCTGCATCCCGCAACATACGGCTCGTTGCTCGCTCTCGCCCGCTCTGGCCCGGAAGGGGATAGGCGGCCTCCGTTTCTGCGCTTCCTGTTGGTTGGCAGGGAGTGTCCACTGTCTATGGCATGGTGGTGAGGTGACTGGATGGACGGACAGGCGGGGAATCCTGCAATCGAGGGAACGCCGCAGCGCTGGCTTGCAGCATCTCCGGGCTGTGATTAGTGGGACACACGCTGTCCTAGGTGCCCAGCCAGAGGTTCCCAGGACGACCTTGGAATCGGTGCTGGTCACCTATTGTCAACGTTTAGCAACCTTGAAAAAGGCCATTCAAATTCCGACCATGGTCCATTCAGCTACGGTCAGTGACGACACGCGACCCTGCCCGCCTGTGCTCAAGGAGTCAGGGTTCTGTTCAGGATGTTGAAGGCGGAGACCGGTCCCCACAAGGGACGGAACGCATGCAGATTGCAGCGGTATCGTGGGTATCCTGCGCTCCTTTCTCGTGCCACGAAGACTTCGTCGTTGTCAAAGTCCCCACGTCCCTACGGACTCCCACTGGGCGCAGCAATGCCCCTTTGCAGCGGCGTACGACCCTTCGGCGAGAACATCCGTCAAGCGAGCAGCGTGAGAACGAAGGATGACGAAGCGCGCCTGAACAGTTGGAGCTCTGGATCCAAGCCGCACACACGCCCTCAGCAGGGATCGCAAAGCATCTCGAGATCCTGGGGTATGTGCACGGGCCCGCCCAGGTAGACAGCCACGACAGCCCCAGCCGAAACTTTGTTCATCAACGCAAGAAGCCAGACCCAGGCGAATGAACACCAGTCGCGCCCTCATATTGCTGCCCCGCAGGAAGGCAGCGTGCTCCTCAACGCTTCGTGTCTCATCGTTTTGCGGCACAGTCGGCCCAGCTCGTACTCGGGAAAACGAATGTACGGAGAGCAGCCAGCGCTGTGCCATGCGGCTTACGGCTTCAGTCGTCGAATCCATCCAGCGCTTCAAGGAAAGAGATCCGGACGATCCACACGATGGTCCATATCACCAAAGCCCAACAGATGCACTGTATCGCGCATCGTGCATACAAAGCGGGACAGAGGTGCCGTTTCGGACTTTCCTCAACAAAGCATGGCCCAGTAGTGGCTGCTGTACAGCTGATCTGTGCAGTTCAACTCGCGGCTTCAATGTGCCGACCTGAGGAGTCGGCGAGCTGAGAAGGAAAGAAGAAGACGAAGTAGAAATGGTGGAATCATGGACAGTCATTGGGCGTTCATCGATAGCGTTCGTCAAGGAGCTAATTCACAATAGCTTCGCCATCGGATCGTGATGTCGTCTCAACAGCTAACACAAAAAAGGGCCAGCTGGAAGGCCCAAGTGGTGTGAACATGCAGCTGGATACACTGCAGGAAGGCAGCATGAAGTCCGCGATTCGTCGCCGCTTTTGTCCGGTCGCTCCCGAGGCTTCGCGATGGCACGAGAAACAGGATTCAGATAGTTTGCGAACCCTGCAGAAGATGAACGGTCCATGAGATGACTTACATTAGCTCAATCATGTTGCGTTGGTGGGATGAGGCACGGGATGGTGGTGTGGAGGAGCAAATCGAAGGGTAAATGTGACGTGCATACATGCTCTGGAGGCTGGAGCTGAGTGGGGTTGGGGGCGCCTTACGACCTTGTCGAGATAATTGGATAACGCTGGCCGAAACCGCATCTGCTGCATAGCCAGGTATACCCTCTGTATCCTGCTGCAAGACGTCTTCATTGACTTCGAACCCTGCCACGGGGAGGGCATTTAGAGGGTACCAACCAAATGGCGCACCGTGAAGACCGAGCGCGGAAGCGGGAGAACAACGCGGCGTGCATATGTAGGCTCAATCTATCCATGAGAGATCCGTCTGCACCGTGGCCGGTGCCTGAATAGGTCCGCGTTCCGGCCACGATACTGGAGACATTTTCCAAATTTGCTCCGTGATACTTTGCATGTATCTTCATCAATGTGCCTCGTCCGGACTGGAATTGTATAAACTGTTGGTGGTGGTCTGCATCCTTCCGGTGTTCCGATAGCATCAACAACCGGAAATATACACAAAAGCTGGCGCAAGGCCGATAGTGCAAGTTGTCAGAAACTTTGACAAGGTGTCGAGATTTATGGTCCGTCGTGATGGCTGGTGGTTTCGAGGCGTCGGGTGCTTCCGTGGAGTCCCGTTTCGGAGCCATGTTCTTCCGATTTCCGATGACGACCGGGGTCCGCTCACCTTTGACCTTCACCTTCACCACGAGCTCACGCGCGTATCAGTGAAGATCGACCCTATCTACTCGAACCGTTGCCTGATACCTGCAGACAGGGTAGTCCAGAAATCGTCCTACCAGACTCCTATCTTATTCGATTCGCCCGGGTCTTGGATTCGCTAGGGATTCTGATTGTTAAACAAGCCTACGCGCTGCGTGCCATCGCGGATCTGTTCTGAAGTCCTCTACGCCAGCGTTGAGTTGGCCTCTATTCCAAGCTCTCCTAGCTGCGTCTGGATTATAGCCATGCGATCGGGGTATCGATCAGGGCAATTGAGACCTGTTACCTAGCGGACGCGGTGTCAAACTGGAAGTCTTCTGTCCGAGTGCGCCGAACGATTGTCCTTCTGGCTCCAATCCGGACCTATAACACCACAGAAATTCGATTTGCAGTCGCGGGGATTCTGAATAACGCGACAATCTCGAGGGAATAACTAGATCGCCATGTTCAACTTCACACCTTTATTAGGCGCGCAGTCCTCGTCGCCTGCGTCGCAATCATTACTGGAGTTCGATGGCGGAATTAAGATCCTTATTGACGTGGGCTGGGACGAAAGCTTTGACGTTGCATTGTTAAAACAGATCGAGAAGTATGTACACGGCAGAGAGTCATGGCCTCCCTTCGATATCAACTCCCTTTTTATCCAGCTACTGACATGGGCAGGCACGCCTCCACTCTCTCGTTCATCCTCCTCACTCACGCCACAACCGCTCACCTTGGGGCCTTCGCCCACTGCTGTAAACATATTCCCAACTTCACCCGCATCCCCGTCTACGCCACAATTCCCGTCGTCAGCCTTGGGCGCACCCTCCTGCAAGACCTCTATACGTCCACCCCGATCGCCTCGTCCGTCATACCCACCGAAGAGCTCTCCGGGTCTGGCTATGCCGCTTCCCTCAAAGATGGCGACAATCCGAACATGCTCATGCAAGCTCCTACGAACGATGAGATCGCACACTACTTCGCGTCGATCAAGTCGCTGAAGTATACGCAACCACACACGCCTCGCGAATCGCCTTTTTCTCCACCGGTGGGAGATCTCACAATCACAGCGTATAGCGCCGGACACACGTTAGGAGGTACTATATGGCACATTCAGTATGGCATGGAGTCGGTTGTTTACGCTGTGGACTGGAATTCGTATAGAGAGCATGTTCTGTCAGGTGCTGCGTGGCTGGGAGGAGGAACCGGCGGGGCCGAAGTGTTGGAGCAGTTGCGCCGGCCTACGGCGCTCGTGTGCAGCAGTAAAGGGTCTGGGCAAGCGGTGGCAGGGCAACGGAACAGCAGAGACGAAGCTCTTCTTTCCATGATTCGAGCGACAATATCAAAAGGCGGATCGGTGCTTATACCTTCTGATTCGAGCGCACGGGTTCTCGAGCTGGCCTACCTGCTGGAGGAGACTTGGGCAAACGAGCCTTCTAATACTGGCGATTCCTTGAGAAGCGCAAGGCTTTATCTTGCCAGCCGTACAGGCGGTGCTACGATGCGATACGTGAGAAGCATGTTGGAATGGATGGACGAAAGCATTGTCAAGGAGTCCGAAACGGGGACCGGCGCACAGGAAGGACAGGACCGGAGGCGAGCTCGAGGCGGTGGTAAAGGAGACGAAGACAAGACCATGCGCGCGCCGTTCGACTTCAAACATCTCCAACTGCTCGAACGCAAATCCAAAGTGCAAAAGATGCTCGACAGCGAAGGCCCCCGCGTCATTCTCGCCAGCGACACCACCCTCGAATGGGGCTTCTCAAAAGACGCCCTCAGAAGTCTTGCCCACGACGATCGCAACCTAATCGTTCTCACGGAACGCATATCCCCCACTTCCTCCACAGAGAAAGGCCTTGGAGCTTTCCTCTACGACCTCTGGGCTGAGCGCAGCTCCTCCGCCGCCAACGGCCCCATCACCCCTGATTCCTCCCACCAAGCCTCCATCCGTACAATCCGCAAGTGCCCCCTCGAAGGCGACGAACTCTCGCTCTACCAACAATACCTCGCCACCCAACGCCAACGCCAAAGCATCGCTCAAGGCGAATCCTCCCCTCTCGAAATCCTGGGCGACGTCGCCTTTGACGACGTCTCATCCTTTACATCCTCAAGCTCTGAAGAGGAATCCGAGATGGGCGGCCTCCAGGGTAGACTGTTGACTGCGGCCAACACAACGAGACATGCGCGCCATAAGCTCGGCCTGACGGACGAGGAACTGGGCGTCAACGTCCTGGTGCGCAGGAAGAATGTCCACGATTTCCACGTCCGGGGGAAGAAGGGCGCCGACAAGATGTTCCCGTTCGTCGCGAGGAGGCGCAGGGCGGACGATTTTGGCGATGTGATCCGGCCGGAGGAATATGTGACTGCGGAGGACCAGGAGGAACAGATTGGAGCCGAGGGCCTGGGTGCTGCGGTGGGAGCCGCGGCGACCACGAAGGCGGAGAATGCGGTCGGTCAGAAGAGGAAATGGGATGAGGTTGCTGTCAGGACAGTTGATGGTGTGCGTGGGGGAGTAGCCGCGAAACGCTCAAGGGGTGATAGAGAGGGCTCGCAGGCTGCGGCGGACGGCGGACAAGAGATGGACGACGAAGAGGCGGTTGCATCGGAATCCGAAGACGAGGGGGAGGAGGAAGACGAGGACAAGATCGAAGGCCCCGCAAAGGCCGTCATCGAAACCGAAACCGTCCAGCTCCGCGCCCGTATCGCCTTCGTCGACTTCTCAGGCCTGCACGACCGCCGCACAATCCAAATGTTGCTCCCGCTCATCAAACCGCGCAAACTCATCCTCGTCAAGGGCGACGAGGCCGAAACCAACGCGCTAGCAGAAGAATGCCGCAAAGCGCTCAGCAGCTCCAGCGCCACGGACGCCGGCGTCGACGTCTTCACGCCCTCCATCGGCGACTGCGTCGACGCGAGCGTGGACACGAACGCGTGGTTCGTCAAGCTGAGCCGCGACATGGTGCGGAAGCTGCAGTGGCAGAAGGTGCGGGGCCTCAGCATCGTGGCCATCACGGGGAGGCTGGAAGCCGCGTCCTTGGAGCCCAGCGCCGAGGAGCAGCAGCAGCAGGAGAAGGAGGACGAAGGCGCGGCGAGGAAGAAGGCGAAACTCGCGGCCGCCGCATCGTCGGCCGTCGTCGTCCCCGCGAACAGGACCACCGAGAAGGAGAATCTCCCGCTCCTCGCGCCGCTCCCGCCCAACCTGTCCAAACCGCTCCGCGCCATCGCTCAGCCCTTCTACGTCGGCGACGTGCGTCTCGCGGAGCTGCGCAAGCGGATGCAGGCGGCGGGCATGACGGCGGAGTTCCGCGGCGAGGGCACGCTGGTCGTGAATGGCACTGTGGCGGTGAGGAAGGTGAGGGAGGGACGGATCGAGATTGATGGCGGGGCGTATAGTTTTGTGGAGCCTCGCGGGCAACAAGCGGGAGGGGGCATGGGGGATGGGACGTTTTTTAAGGTGAGGAGGATGGTGTATGAGGGGTTGGCTGTGGTTAGTGGGCAGTAGAGTGAGGGAATGAGTGTGGGAAGGGGTTGGGTTGATATATATGTTTGGGTTTCGTGTAAGAAAGATCGCGATGAGCGTGGTATATACCCGTAAGGGGTGCTGGCCCTGATTATGGAGAGGGATGTGTGTTAGTAGTGTTACTTCGAGTAGAAGCGCCTCCAGAACTCTTACTGCTGGCTCCCCTATAAGATGATTGCGGTGATGTACTCTCTAGTAAAGTGTACACGTCCAACACCGGGCTTTCTATCCCAAATTCCTTTCTTGTTTCTCATGTACTTAATAGACAGTTTGCAACGAGGATATACGCTCGGATTCCATTCACTATCAACGCATCATTTGGCTAGCACCGAGATACCTATTGCTGATATATCGACGACAAGAAAAGCCGCCCGGTGCCCCAATCCAACTGTTCCCTACTCCTACACTGAGCCCTTCTTCGAGAGATCATCAGGGCCATCCCTGATCCTCGCCAGTTCCCAGGGCCCACAGGATCCATTGTCCCAAGTCCCTTGCCTCCCCACGAGTGCGCCAATCCCGCTGTACTATCCATCCTTAATAATACGAGCCACTGACCTCCCATCCAACAACGCAGCTTTAACCGCCCTTCCGCGGTCCCGCAGCGGCCGCTTTCTTCGCATAGTACTGCTCGAGCGTCTTCCTGACGAACGGCAGACTTCCCTCTCCGCCCTTGCCGGCCTTGAAGTTCTCCAGCCCATACGGCGCTTCGAGGATCACGGCGTCGTTGATGATGATGCGCGTTTTGTCCCAGCGGGTGGGAATTCTAAAAAGGGGATAAGATGTCAGCCTCTCGTTCGCTATACCTTGCGCGTGGCGCCCTTCTTCCTTGCAATTTGGGGAAACTTACCTCTTAGAAATGAAGTCGAAAATATCCTGCGCCTCCTGCGTCACGCCCTTCCCCCTCAACGCCTCCTTCCTCTTCAACTCCCTGATCGTCTGCTCCTCGCGCGCCTTCAGCGCATTCGTATCCACTTTCCCGATGCTGGGCAGCGGGCCCTCGGACCCCGAGGCCGCTTCCGACCCGGGCTTTTCTCCCGCGCCGAGGAGCTCGAAGCTGGTGATGTGGGCGAAGGGGATGACGTGGTAGTCTCCTGGCTGAGAGGCGAGGGGGGCGGAGGGGTTGGGGGGTGCGGGAGCGCAGTTGAGGGCGATGGCGTTGGTGACGTTGCAGGCGGTGAAAAGGGTGCCTTCGAGGGTGCTGTTGGAGGGAGCTACGGTTACGCGGATGCTGGGGGATGTTAGTCGGAGCTTCCATGATCATCTTACATGCTCCCTTTCTGAGAACTCCTAGAATCTGGGAGGGGTTCTGCAGGTGCCGTTCAAGTACAAATGACGTACCGTGACCCAACCGCTTTATACAGCATGGAATCTCCATCAATGGCGTCCTTGCTGGGCCCAACCTTTGGCGTCGCAATCTTGCTCGCCGTGCTCTGCCTCTTGCTGTCCGCCATGTTTGTACTCCTCCAATTGCCCAAGACTTTTTCTTCTTCCTTTCCTTTCTTCCTTCCTCCTGATACTCAGATATCTGGACTGCCCCTTTTCGAGAGTTGAGATCGTCGGCGTCTCTGCGCGCGGTATTAAGTACTTCGCTACTATTCTCTTCTTCTTTTCTCCCTTCTCAATTGCCAAAGACAACTCCCGCAAGCCCAACGCCGTCAACCCCAGTCATGCAAGCAAGCAGGAACAAAGAAGTAAACGGCCAGGCAAAGGAGCGACAAGAAGAGAAATGAAGCAGCGCGCGCGACCGATGGTGGTGCGAGGATGGGCGCGGAACGAAGTGGTGCGGACCACCAACAGACAAGTGACAGGGTTGAGTGCTGTCACCTGCGCTTTGACTCTGGCACTGGCACTGGCACACAAAGGTCGTCCGGGAAGGGAACAAGACTTTCCGGGCGCGTGGCCAACCGCGTAAGGGGATATTTGGCGCCCACGGTCACGGGGACATCCAGTGAGCTAGGCTCGAGGATGCAGAGGTTGAGAGGGCGGTTCAATGCGCGTAGTGAGAGGTGAGGAGAGCAACTCTAGAGGTTGTTATTGGAGACTGGTTTGGCTTCCGGAGGCCCCTCCGCACCTTCCCCCCGTCGCCGCAGCGAAACTAGGCTAGCGCGCTTTCGGTCTAGCACCACTCCTACATGGTAGAAATTGGAGCTGTCAACATCACGGTTGCACCATGCTTCTCATCCCAGCCAACAGATAGAGTTATGGAACAATCATTTTTTCGTTTGATCTCATGTTAAATCATTCTACTGATATGTAGCCGACAGAACGATATGCCACCGTTCTGCTACCAAACCCCATTTCCAAACACCGTCTATGCATTGTAGGTGGAGGCAGAGACGTTTCCTCCCCTTCCAGTCCAGTTGACGTGGATGTCCTTGCCCTCGGGGTAATCGGCGCTGGCATATTCAGGCTTGACCCTGAAGGTGTGTGCGCCGAAGTAGTCACGCTGCGCCTGGAGCAAGTTGGCGGGCAGGTCCTTGGTGCGGTAGCCGTCGTAGAAGGACAGAGCGGTCGAGAAGGCGGGAGTGGGGATACCCCAGAGGGCGCCCTTGGAGACAACGCTGCGCAATCATCAGTACGTAGATTCCACTGATATGTTGTAGGCGAACTTACTCTCTCCACCCAGCCTGAGCCTTGTGGATGGCCTTGTTGAAGAAGTCGTCGAACAGCAAGTTCTCGAGGTCGGGGTTGGCGCGGTATCTAGCCAATGTCAGAAAGAGCAGTCTCGGGTAGTTCAACGCCTTCGACTTACGCCTTGGTGATGTCCTTCAAGAAGACGGAGCGGATGATGCAGCCACCACGCCACATGAGGGCAATCTCGGGCTTGTTCAGCTTCCACTTATACTCCTTGGCGGCCTGGGTCACAGTCAGCAGCTATTCCACACACATTCTCAATGATTAAAAACATACGTTCTGGATCAGCATGAAGCCCTGGGCATAAGAGATGATCTTGGACGCATAGAGCGCCTGCTCGAGGTTCTCGAGGAACTGTTCCTTGTCGCCGGAGAAGGCAGGGGTAGGACCGTCCAGGAGCTTGGAGGCGCGGGTACGCTCAGCCTTGAGGGAGCTCAAGCAGCGAGCGAAGACGGCCTCTCCGATCAGAGTGACGGGCATACCGAGGTCCAGAGCGTTAATGGCGGTCCACTTCCCGGTTCCCTTCTGGCCTGCAGAATCGAGAATCTTCTCGACGATGGGAGTTCCGTCCTTTTCATCGTTCTTGTACATGATGTCGCGGGTGATCTCGATCAGGAAAGAGTCCAGGACACCCTTATTCCACTTGGCGAAAACATCGCCAATCTCCTTGTCCTGCAGACCAAGGCCGCGCTTCATGATATCGTAGGCCTACCAAGGTCAGCTCCGGGATTGTGGGGGGAAGAAGAAGACAGTGCCTACCTCGCAAATGAGCTGCATGTCACCGTACTCGATACCGTTGTGGACCATCTTGACGTAGTGTCCAGCACCCTCGTCGCCGACCCACTGGCAGCAGGCCTCGCCGTCGGACTTTGCGGAGATGGACTGGAGGACATCCTTGATGTAGGGCCAGGCCTCCTCGTTTCCACCGGGCATGATGCTGGGGCCGTAGCGGGCACCCTCCTCTCCACCAGAGACACCGGTTCCGACGAAGCGGATGCCCTTGCTGGCCAGGTATTTGGTGCGGCGGTTGGTATCGGGGTAGTGGGAGTTACCACCATCGATGATGATGTCACCCTCCTCGACACCTCCCTCGTTCAGGAGGAGCTCGATGAAGTCGTCGACGGGCTTGCCGGCCATGACGAGCATCATCATGCGGCGGGGCTTCTTGAGCTTCTGGACGAACTCCTTGATGGAGTGGGCGCCGACAATGGACTTGCCCTTGGCCTCTGCAGCATGGTTAGCCCAGTGTATGCGCAAAGCGAACCATTGTGTGAATGCGCACCATCGTTGAGGAAGCGGTCGACCTTGGATACTCTGCGATCTGGTAAGTGCGGGACTCGTACAATCAGGAGCTGGTCTCGTACGTTCGGTTGAAAGCAACGACCTGCGAATTGTCAGCATTGACGAGCTACTAGTGAGCGGGGGCAGCGGCGCATACTGTGAATCCGTGGTCGGCACTGCGCTCAGTCAGCATTTGTGGAACAATCTGGAGGAAGAGGTGGGGGGGAGGGAGACGTACGCATTGAGGATCAAGTTCTGGCCCATAACCTAGAGATTGTGGATGAGCAACCATGGTCGGCATTCGGGCAGAGCAGCAATGGACTTACGGCCAGGCCGATGAGGCCGAAATCACCGACAGGTTCAGTCATGATTGCGGTTTTGGAGTTGTGAAAATATGGCTGGTCGATGAGGTCAGAGGGTCAAAGCTAGAAGGTGGGGCAGCGCTGGTGCAAGCAGTAGCAGCGGCAACAGCGACAATGGAGGAGTGAGAGGATTGGGGTGAAGAAAGGAGAGATGGGAGGTTGGACGTACAACCGGGGGGGCAGGAGCTGATAAAGTAGTTCAATGGATTGTCTCCGGCGGAGTTTAGGGTAGTAGTTTGACCTGGACAAGCGTGGGAGGGAAGAAAGCAGCGTTTGGCTGCGCATTAATCAGAGCGGGGGTGGCCTCCCGCTGGGTACTGGGTAGTGGGCTCCCACGGCAACCCACCACGCTGCCTCCGTCAATATGATTTCCTCAGCAAAGCACCGGCAGGACCACCAGGGGCCCCATTATTTGCCCATAATTGGGTAATCCGCAACGGAGAATCGTTTCGACCGCGGCCGTAGCGCTTCAAAACGGTTGCATGGCGCGACAGGAGCCAGACGCGGACAGCCTCTTTGCTCCCACGGCTCCCTGCACTGCCTAATAAGACCTCTTTGTGCCTTTTCTTTTCCGGGTCACACCTGGGCAGCGTCTTCCCCAAGGACTTCACCGTTTCGTCTTCTGCACCTCCGAGCCGTTCCCGCGGAGACCGGACAGACAATCATCATCCATCCATGGATGGTGGGACTGGTCGTGCCTGTCTACTCCGGTATTGGAAAATGTGCCCCTCCTTTGCCCCTCCTATTGCACCGCCATGGCAGATGTGGCTGGTGAGGCTGTCACGTGGCTGCGGCTGTTGACTGTGAACTAAAAAGTCGCCGCAAGCCAAGAATCTCCATCTCCCACGCTGCTCCACTTCCCACCGTGAGGCTAACTGCCTGATTGTTCCACTTTGCGCCCACCCTCTTCGTTCTTCTCGCACGGCCCGGCCACCCAGACTGCTCTTCGCTGTCCGATCGGAGGCCCCGCCGCTTTATCCGCAACAGTCGTGATTAATAACCCTGAAAGTCCATCGCTTGGCACCGCCGCCCGACGTCAGTCAGTCAGCACCTCCATACACCTGGGCACGCCGTAACAACGCCCTTGCGCTATTTGTGAACCTCGACGCACCCTATTGGAGATAGACGCACGCACTCCGTCGCGCACATCCGACATCTGTCATTCGCGGCGTCCACACCGCGGCCGGCGCGCAACACGTTGTGCTACATCTCCAACACTCTCCTCACCACTCGCGCGCCTCTCACCAACACACGTCCACACGCACCCTCACCATGTCGAACCTTGAGCCTCACCCGTCTCTTCCTGCGCGCCCGCCCGCCTCCTCCTACTCTGCGCCGCCCCGCCACAACATCACTCCTGGCCCCGGAGCTTATCCCACCGCTGCTCCAGCTTTCGGAGGTCTCATGCCGCGCGCCGTTGCCTCTCGCGCACCATCGATGCACGCGCCCGCTGCGTCAGCTCACCCAATGATGACTTCACAGGCACCCTATCATGCCGGTGGGTATCAACCTAACCTTCACCCAACGAGCAATGCGTACTATCCTCAGCAGCAACCCATGTACGGCACTTCCACTCCTCCCGTCGTCGCGAACCCGTATCCAGCTCCCGGACCAGCTCCACGCGGATATGGTGGCCGCATGGGTGCATATGATCCCGAAGAGGAGGCTCGAATTGCGGAGTGGAACAGTGCCTACACCCCCAAGGAAGATGCTACCAAGAAGGGTGGAAATGCGAACACCGTCCCGCTCGGCTCAAGGTCTAGGGAAGAGTCAGTCTCAGCTGAAGTTGGAGCCGGCGGCACCGATCAGGGCAAGACGAAGCAGAAGACTGTCGTTCGTCAAGGTGGTGGCAAGACTTGGGAGGACCCGTCCCTCCTCGAATGGAACCCTCTCCATCCCCGCCTCTTCGTCGGCAACCTGGCTGGTGAGGTGACGGATGACTCTCTCCTTAAGGCCTTCTCCAAGTATCCCTCAGTCTCCAAGGCACGCGTCATCCGCGACAAGAAGACCACCAAGAGCAAGAGTTATGGCTTCGTCAGCTTCTCCAACACCGACGACTTCTTTCGCGCTGCCAGGGAGATGGAAGGCAAGTACATCGGCAGTCACCCCGTCCGCATCAAGCGAGCCAATACCGAGATTGCCGCAACGACCAAGAAGGAGGACAAGCAGGGGAAACAGGGGAAGCAGGGGAAGCAGGGGAAGAACAACAACAAGCCCAAGACTGCCGCTGGAGGCACGACCGTCATCTCCGGGGCCCCTACTTACAATGCAGGCATCCAGAAGTCTTCTCACAAGAAGGGAGGACCGCGTCTGCTGGGCTGAAAGCTGTGTCAGCCGCTCTACGCTTTGCCTCCGATTGTGGCAAGGGTAAGCTTCTTCACACATGGAATACAGCTCTCTCATACTACGAGAGTTTGATATATGCACGAGGAGTCTGATTTCAAAAGGTACGTAAGTCATGCTCTGTGCGTTTTCCCGGTAGGCACTGCCAATGCCTACCATTCACTTCTTTGATACCCCGATCCATGGACAACCAACATGGTTCTGCTTGTGGGAGGACGTTTGTCCATGGTATGGAAAGGAAGGGGGGATGGCTTATGAGGTTGCGTCTGGAGGAATAGCAACTGGGACTGGAACGGATCGAGTAATGGGAATAATGAAATGCCAAAACCATGGACCATTTTCCCTGACTATAAGGCTCGTGATGATTCTTAGAACGCTTGCTCCTACTCCCCGGCGTCTTAAAAGGGCCGGGCGGCGTTGTCTATAAAATCACGTGATGAACCAAAAGCTTGGCGGAGACCTGGTCGCGTCTCCCAGGCGCGAGATGCACCAGACTTCCGCCTTGTCCCTCATCGCAACAGCGCAAGTGCTACTGGACGCGGGCATTGCGCGCCTCATCACCGTCGCCATGTACTCGATGAACCAGAACTTCAATGGACCTGTTGATCCCAGCGCGCTGGTCCCGGATCAGATCGTGAGCCTCAACTCTGTCTCTTCCACACGTCGCAGATGCTGACTATTCCCCAGCTTCGACATGTCCATCTTATCTCCTCCTTCCAGTTCGCCAAAGTCCCTGGCCTTATGCCTCAGCAGGCGCTGGACCATCTGCTGAGAGCGCCCACGATCGTCAAGAGCGCGCAGCCTGTGGCATGGACGTACCTCTCCGCGCCGCCCCCCGATGGCACAATGTTCCTGGCCTGGCAGTCGCCGCGTATGGGAACGAATTTCGCGTCCGATGGACTTGTATGGGTCGATACCGAGATGTCATACGAGGTGCCGGTGCGCGGTTATGTATGGGATACCATCAGATAGTAAGAGGATTTGCGCTAACTTGGGCAGACAATCCAATGTTTCCTTCAGAAAGCCGGTTTCCAGTTCCCTAGCGAGCCCATCACGGCGCATGCGCGATATCGCTATAGGATTTCACAAGGACCGGGTGACATCGATCCACAGCTCTGGATTGTTCACTATGGCCAAGCCGAACCGTCCTATAGGCTTCCCGCGTCGCAAGTTCCGATCCCACCAGCCGTTCACCAACAAATGCAACAGCGTGCTCAACTCGAGGCCGCGGGCCAACTGATGCGCAAAGAATTCATGCTGGCCGACCGGGCCAACTGGCCAAAGGTGGAATTCGTACGGGCACCACCTCAGCAGCCCCCATACTACAACCCAATGCAACCAGGGCGAATGTACAATCAACCCCCACCGAGTAAGCGTCAGCGACAAACTTTGGCCCCGCAACGACAGGCAGGCCCCACCGCAATTATGCCGGAACATATACTCGATGATGAGGAGAACTCCACCCAGGACGCTTTCGACTTCATCACACCGAGAGAAATCAGTCAATCGAGATACAAACAACACCACGAGTGGATGGAAGAGATTTTCTCTTCCCCGTATGCAGCAGGGCAGATCCTACCAATCGACCTTGGACTGGGTTTGATGGGCGAACTTGCGCCGCTCACAGCCGACATCTTGGACGCGCCCACGGGCGCAATCCCCACGCGTGATCGACAGGATGCCAAAGGGAAATACGAAGTCAAGAGCTATTCCAAACTCACACCTGAACAGTTGAAGGAATTCGAAAATCGCGTTTCAGCATACACCACCAAGGCCGAAGCTGAGCTGGAGAAGATGAAAGCTGCGCACGCGAAAAAGATCGCGGAGTTGAAGCGATCGCGTACGTATGTCAAGGCTGAGCGACGGGTACGGGAGGCTGCAAAAGCCGCGAGCGAATCCGCAGAGGGAGCCCCAGATCCTATCGATGCTGTTGTCAAGGATGTGGAAGCCGCTGTGGGAGTCGAATTCGAGACGAAGAAAGCGGTCGTCTGCATAGACAAGGGCGGGTTCATCGAGAAGCAGCAAGCGCTGGTGCAAAAGAATCAGCAAATCACCGCCAGCGGCTCGACACCGTCCCAGGCCGACACCGGTTCCAATGTCTTGGACGCCATGGATGCCGACAACAGCGCTGCAAGTCTCCTGGATCAATACGGCTCGACTTCTCTAGCTGGTACACCGGGAGCCACGAGTCTATCCGTCCCGCCCATTTCCCAGCCTCAAAGCCAGCTCCCATCAGCCGTAGCTACCCCGACCACGGCAGCCCCCGAACCCAAGCAGCCCGCTGCGACCGCCGGCGAAAACACTGCCGAAGCTCCCGGCGGCAGCGCAGACGACTTGCTAGACCTCGACGTCGAAATGTCCGGCATCACCAACACGGAAGAAAAGACGGGCGAGAACGATTGGGTCATGGTCGACCAAACCGCCGATGCGCAACAACCGTCCACAACCACCATCACCGACCCGCCTCCTCCCGCCCCAACCGCAGAACAACCAGCGCCAACAGAAGCCCCGGCCACAACTACCACGACCGCAGCCCCAGAACCAGAGACGTCAACGACAGGAATGTTCGACACCACTGACTTCGGCAGCTTCGACAACCTCGTTGACGACACGGCGGGGGATGCGCTGGCGGATTTCACGAACGCGGAAGACGACACCATGGGCTTGGATCTGGTGGACGATTCGGCGTTTGGGGATGCGTTCCATGGGACGGAGACGCATCATCATGAAGAGAATGAGGATGAGAATGAGAATGCGGGAGGGGCGGGAGGGGAGAATATCTAGGAGGAACTTCTCGGGGAGTATGGTGCTGCTG
>JAFHBW010000141.1:0-60756 GCA_019022765.1 Westerdykella sp. P71 | reverse complement strand
CTATAGTTGTAGTGTTGTTTGCCAAGAAATTTTGAGCCACTCGGTGGGGTGAGCCACTCGGTGGTGGAATACGTTAAAAAAAATGCAGGCACTTAAATACACTTTATCGGCAACAGACGAAAGGACCATTCCAAGGTATGAAGCCTGTACTAGAACATGGATAATAATAACATGCCTATGAAAGTGGTATCTCCCACTCTGCAGCTCTCTCTGAAACATTAGTTAGATAAAGCGGTGCGCAGAAGCGTCTGTTAACTACCTCGACCGACGCGCCCGATACTTGCACCAGCCCTTACGGGTTTATCGCATGTGGGAACCCAGCAGGTATACAGAGAGGGGACCATTCCGAAATCAAATAGGATGGCAGGGGCTAAAGTTGTTCGAACTATCCCGTTGTATTCCCGTGTTCTTCTGATGTCGACAGCAATTTATCTCAAACTTAACCTCTAAATACATTGGTGAGAGTACACCATGTACGCAAGGGACAAGTCACATTGGACGAGACTTTGTCATTCCTTATGAGAGGAATGCATTCTTCGAATGCAGTCATGAACCACTCAACGCAATTTTGAAAACTTTCTTGATTCATTACTGTAGATAAAATTCAATAATCCCATAACCTTCCCACCCCCATAAGTGACCCAACACAAAAAGAAACATCACTGTCCTCGTTCCATACCCAACTACTCCCCATCGGGACCCTCAATCAAGATCTTAATGCCCTTTCCGTCACGCACATCCGCGAAAGCCTGCTCCGCCTCCTCGAACTTGACCTTTCTCGACACCAACTCCTTGACGCTGATACGGCCCGTCGCCACCAGCTCGACGGCAGTCTTGTAGTCGCCCGGTCCGTAGCGGAACGAGCCCTTGACGTTGAGTTCCTTTGTGCACATGGCCATGATGGGGAAGGTGATGTCTGCTTTGCCCATGCCGCCCTGAGGTAGGTTGTCAGTTAATCTGGCGCTGTTGACATGACAGCCATAGAAGCGACTTACCTGAACATACGTCCCTCCCATCCTCAACGCATGAATTGCCGTCTGAATGCAGGGCTCCGCTCCACTAGCATCGATAATTACATCGGCGCCTCCATTCACCAGACCCGCCTGCTCAACCAGCTTCTTCGCGTTCTCCTCCGCGCTGACCCGCTCGCTCCTGAACGCATGCGTCGCCGCGTACTTAAGTGCGAACTGGATCCTCTCCTCATTAATATCCACCGTCACGATTTTGCTCGCTCCATACGCCTTCGCTACAGCACAGCACAGCAGTCCGACGGGACCAGCACCAAAGACCACAACTTGATCTCCGGGCTTGATCGCCGCCGCACGCGAAATATGTACCGCCACGGCCGTGGGCTCAATCAGCGCGCCCTCCTCAAGGGACATGTTCTCGGGTAACCGATAGCACAGGTCCTCGGGGAGGGTGTAGTATTTCGCGAGCGTACCGTCATACGGCGGGGTCGCGGCAAACGCCATGTCAGGACACAGATTGTAGCGTCCCTCTTTGCACCGCACACACCGTCTGCAAGGGACGCCGGGCTCCATTGCGACGCGGTCGCCCACCTTCAGGGTGGTCACCTTGTCGCCGACGGCGGAGATGATGCCGGCGGATTCGTGGCCCAGGACCATGGGGGACTCGACGACGAAGTGTCCGATGCGGCCATGCGTCCAGTAGTGCACGTCGGAACCGCAAATGCCGGTCCAACGGGGCCTCACAATGACATCGTAAGGGGATTTGAGTTGGGGGACCGGGCGGTCTTCGAAGGTGAGGCTGTCTTGTTTTTGGAGGACGAAGGAGGGATTCTGAGGAGTTTTTGTTAGTTTTAGTTTCATTTCAATTGTCGCATACGGTCATGGTGGTTTTTCTATTTTTCAATTGTTGACACAGGACTCGTTGGCGCATGGTGTTGAGCTCCCACCGGTGATGTAATGGTGAGGGGACCCTAGCGGCGGGGCAATTGTACCTTTTGAGAAGCCGTCTGAGGCGCCATCTTAACTTCTTGCTGCTGTTGGTTCTGCTCTGGGGGTGGTGTTGTTGTCGTCTCCCTTTTCTCCTGTACAGCTGGAATTTTTGTTTTGGAAGGAAAGATATTTCGGAAGCACAAGCACGAAGTCATCGGAAAGCTAGCTTATCGATCTGCAACAGCAACCGGTGCTAGAAATGACCGAAGAATTATAGCTTCTAGCCCCTCGCCAGCTCTCCCGCGGCGCATCGCTTTTAGCTAGGGACAAGACCTTGGTGGAGAGATTCCATATTTAGCCGCCAAATTATCCGGAGCTCGACTGAGTCGACTCTCGTGCTCTATGGGCCTGGGTTGCTCCATACCTATCCACGTGCTATCATCTCTGCCGCTGTCGCGGAGTGGGTATGTTGCGTGTTGAATGACTAAAAGGAAAACCACCTGAAAAGGCGGTAAAGAGAAAACGGTAGAAAGAAACCCCCAAAAGCGCATAATCTGCAGCGTGCGTGACCTCGTGCACGTGGGGGGTCCGTCAGCCCACGCTCTATGCGTGTTTCCTCCCCCAGCATGACCACCAACATCGCACAAGCCCCGCTTCGCTATCATCTTCGTCGCTCGAACCCCAGTCGTCATAACCGCTCTCTTCACCTTCCTCAAGTATATGCAGGCCAAGTGCTTTCATTCTATCTCGGAAGTCCTGGCGCTCCGGCGCATAGGCATCCCTTAGTGGAAACTCGGCAACCACTTTCGCATCTTCACTCTCTGACAACCATGTCCCAATGGTATCGACTAGCCAGGCTGGATGCTCTGGCGAATATAGGGAATCGGCTGCCACTATCACGGGGAATTTGCTCTTGAGTAGAACACTGTCCCCACTCGTCTCTGTTGAGCCGTCTGGAAAGATCTCGCAAACCGTGGGCTCCGTCCAGTCGAGAACTCCGCTCCGTGTCGAACCCCCGTTTCGCTTTACGACGCCGCTATTTGCACATACGTTACGAGCCAGATTCGGGTGGATGCTGGGAAGATCCGTGAGAACCACGTCGGCTCCAAGCCCAGCCAGGGCTAAGCCCACCAAACCCGTCCCTGACCCCAACTCCAGTACTTGCGGTTTCCCCGGGCTGGTCCAAAGGAAATCCAACGTACGCAATCGTTTCGCCAACAGAAAGGATGCAGCCCACGTCTTCAAACCCAGATCGTCGCCGGTGAGAGCCGGTTCATGTATAGACAACTCAAAGTATCCGGTGTGGGACGGGATTCGAAACTGACGAGATATTGCGCCCATAGCTGTACGACCGGAGCGTTCGCTAAGCCGAAGACTGGCCTGAGTCCAGATCTCTTCCTTCTGTTCCTCATTGCGTACCCACCTTAGGGGACTGCTCACAATACTTGTAAGGTATCTCGTCACTCCCTCTGGGTTGATTTGGGGACGTGACCTGGTTATCCTCCTCTTGCCCCTAGTCATGAATCCTGCATCCTCTTGTTCGGTATCGCTTACGTCCCATGAAGGCGGAGCGGAGGTGAGTAGTTCAAGGGTTTCGAGGAGAGTTTCGGCTGAGGGCTTCGTGTAAAGTTGCGGAAGATCCAAAACTAAGATCAAAGTGTCAGCGTTGTAAGCCAATATATGCAGGGCGTCCATTACCGTCTAGCAGTTCCATATTCACAAATAATGTTGTCGACAAAGAGCGGAAACAGACTTGGAGTGCCACTGGCTGTAAGAAGGACTAGCGGTGGTCTCGGAATTTAAGGTGGTCCGTGCGAGTGGCTACAATCTGAGGCTATCGCAGGATCGGCCAGAACCACGCCGGAGTTCAACGCGCTCGAACCATGCAAGCTATGTTGGCACCTCAAAGCTCCATGCCTGGCCGAGTTCGTGCTGAGCCGAGCGAGTCTCACCGACAGGTTTTAAGAGGCATTCAGACTCCTGAGAAGCGGTTTTGTCGGCAGGCAATACCCCGCATTCAAGGCGTGTCCAGTCCGAGACTTATGTCGTTGTGGCAGGGCACTGTTTAATCCTTGAACGTGCCTTTGAATCCGTGGTACGCCTGCTCCATGTCGAACAAAAACTCTCTGGCCTGATCGTCGTTCAGTTTCTCTGAAGCTCTCATCTGGTTCAGCGTGATGAGCCATTGTACAATCTTGCCCTTGCTGTCGAACTCCTTGTCTGTCACTTTGTTGACGCCTTGAATGACATCTACAAGGTACGGGTGCAGCATATCCTTCTCGGTCAGACCGAGCTTGAGAGCGTCCAGCAGGGTGATGAAGTCTTCGGTCGCGTTCACTACAAGAGTGGCATCTGTTGATTCACCCTGACCGTTGGATTTGTGAGTAGGCCCTTGTTCGACGGTGGCCGGTATGCCAACGCGTAGGCGTTCTGTTGCTCGGGGTACTTCCATCTGGTATCTGAGTTAGACCTACGCTCAAGAGATGGCTGAAGAGAACCGTACATCCCACTCCTTCTTGAAAGACTCTAGATCTCCAAAAGCCTTCGCAACGCCTTCATCAGCCAAGTTCGACTTGTACTGCTTCAGAAGCCTGCTGCAGGTCTCGGTATAGTCTGCTTCAGAGATGGAGTCCTTCAAGTAGGCTTTCTCGAGCCCATCTAGCGTGACTATGATGCTGTATATCTCCGCCAACGAGTCGTAGAGGTTTCGTTCGGTGCTCGTCGTCGATAGCTTGACTTCCTATGTTGCGGCGTGTCCGTTAGTGATTGAGGATCCATAGCTGCGGCCATGGTGTACCTCATCCTGATTGATGGTAGCCGACAATACGGAGCGCGGAATGTATGGCGTAGGCGCATACGCAAGCTGCCGATTCCCATACATTTTGCAGTACAAAGAAGATGAAGTGTGCTTGAGTGTGTTGTGTGAGGCTCCAAGACCCTGAGACTGGAGGTGTGGAGAAGGTGAAGCTCGGGCCACTTGTTCGCTCCCGGCGCTAGTGGACTTTTTCAAGGCGGGACCAACGCTTTTTCTGGTCGTGCGCGACACTTTCTGCTCAACTTCCTCGACATCCACCGCGACCGTCCCTCACTTCGCCAGGATGCCGGTCTCCAAATCCACGAAGAAGTTCGAGAAGAACAAGCTCAAAGATGTCCTCAAGCGGCGGAAAGAGCATGCCAAAATCAAGCAAAAGGTGCAGATGAACACGAAGCGGAAGGAACGGAACGCGAGAGATAATGCGCCTGCCGACGCCTTAGATGGAGAAGACAAGAAGCCTAAGAGCAAGGATCTTGCGGAGAACGCTATCGGCGAGATGTCCATGGACCAGTTCTTCCAAGGCGGCTTTCAACTCCCCGAACTGAACAAGAAGGGCACGAAGACCAAGACAGGAAAGAGGAAGCGGACTCCCGTAGAGGAGAAGCCCAATGAATCTTCTGGCGAGGAGGACTCCGCATCTGGGAGCGACTCCGGCGATGACATGGAGGCGCACAAGGAACAACTTGCAGCACTGGCAGACAAGGACCCCGAATTTTACAAGTTCCTCAAGGACAACGATGCAGAGTTACTCGACTTTGCGGAGGACGCAGATTTGGCCGAGATAGATGCGCTCAGCGCTAGCGAAGACGAGGCGACTCCCAGGAAGAAGCAAAAGTCGGGCAAGGACGCGAAGGCTGAGAGTGAGGAAGGGACGGATAATGAGGTTACCAAGAAACTCGTCGAAAAATGGAGAGCTTCGATGGAGAAGGCATCTTCTTTGCGAGCCATGAAGGAGGTTGTGCTGGCTTTCCGGTCAGCGGCGCATATCAATGAGGACAGCGGGAAAAAGTACAAATACACCATTTCCAATCCAGATGGTATGCTCCCCATGTTCGCTTTCACGAGTCTCAAGCTAATCCTTGCAGTGTACCATCAACTCCTTGTAACGGCTCTCGATCTTGTACCCAAAGTCCTCCAACATCATTTGCCAGTCAAGGAGACTACTGCAGGCAAAACGTGAGTTTCAAAGCCATATCCAGGGTACGAAGACTGACCAGCACAGCCGCGTACCCACCGATTCCAAGAAGTTCCGCACTCTTACACCTCTTCTCAAATCCCATGCCGTGTCCGTGCATCACCTCCTCGAGAATCTTTCCGACGCATCCACGCTGCGGAAAACTTTGGAGTCGTTGCAGGAGCTTCTTCCCTACATTCTGTCATTCAAGAAAGTAGTCCGCGAGGTCAGTCGGACGGTTGCCTCTGTATGGGCAGATAACTCCAACACCGAAGTGACGCGGTTGGCTGCTTTCCTGGTCCTGCGTCGCCTGGTCGTCATTGGTGACAGTGGCATCAAAGAGGCGGTTCTCAAGGAAGTGTATCAGGGTCTCGTCAAGGGCTCCCGGAACACATCCATACACAATCTCCAGGGTATTAACCTCATGAAGAATACCGCATCTGAGCTCTGGGGCATTGATCCCAATGTTGGCTACACTACTGGCTTCGCGTTCATCCGCCAATTGGCTGTCCATCTGCGTTCCAGCATCACCAACAAGACGAAAGACTCTTACAAGACTGTCTACAATTGGCAATACGTGCATTCCCTCGACTTCTGGTCCCGCGTCGTTTCCGCGCACTGCGAATCGTTGCGTGAAGCAGAATCCGGGAAGCAGTCCCCCTTGAGACCCTTGATCTATCCGGTCGTGCAGGTCACTATCGGAGCGATGCGTCTCATCCCCACGGCACAGTACTTTCCTCTCCGGTTCCAGCTCGTAAGGTCCCTGCTGCGTATCTCGTCCGCTACATCCACCTACATCCCTCTCGCCCCTGCCTTGCTCGAGGTCCTGAACTCCGCGGAGATGAAAAAACCCCCTAAGCCAAGCACGCTCAAGACATTGGACTTCACGACGTCCATCAGAGCTACAAAAGCCTATCTCCGCACCCGCACATACCAAGACGGCGTCGGCGAGGAGATGGTCGAACTTCTCTCCGAATTCTTCGTCCTCTGGGCCAAGAACATTGCATTCCCCGAACTCGTGCTCCCAGTCATCGTCATGCTAAAACGCTATGTCAAGACTATGTCCAAGAAGACCGGCGGCAACAAGAACGCCAAACTCAATTCCCTTATCGCCCTGCTCGTGCAGAAGCTCGAAGCCAATTCCAAATGGGTCGAAGAGAAGAGGGTAAAGGTTGATTTTGCGCCCAATGATCGTGCTGGCGTGGAGGGGTTCCTGAAAGATGCAGAATGGGACAAGACGCCTTTGGGAGCGTATGTAAGTGGGCAGCGCAAGTCGAAGGCGCAAAAGGCCAAGCTGTTGGAGGAAGCAAGGAAGATGGAGGATAAGAAGAGGAAGGAGGCGGAGAAGGCGGAAATCAATGGCGGTGTGGAGGAATCGGAAGGGTCTGAAAGTGAGGAAGAAGAGGACGAAGAAGAGGAGGAGCTCGAGATGGAGATGGAGGGGGAGGGTGTGGATGGTAGTGATTCCGAAGATGAGTATGAGTAGCGGTATTCTGAAGGGAGTGCATTGGATACCACAGCCCTAGGGAATTAATGTTATCAAAGGGTTACGTAGTACTGGGTGCAATACGGACAAGACAGGTTGTGTTTACTATGGCTGAGGCCTAGGCTGTATATGCGTAGTTCCTGATCTATCATGTCACTGCTTCATTACGATGGAACAGCAGCATGCATTACCGCTGTTGCCCTGATGATGTACAAGAAAAGGTGACAGTGGATCGCTAAGGTTTGGTGACACCTCACGACTCCATGATGCGACTTTGCGAATTTACATGAGCACGTCTGCATAGTTCTTACGACCACGCAAATATAACTATCGGGCATCACAAAGCTTCCCTATAACCACTTTCCCCTGCGTATGTATGCTAGGCCGGTGCAGTGTTCCCAAGTCACATTTGGGACATCAATCTGGAATACAGATCCTGGAATAGCGGGTTGACATTCCATAGACCACCAGTTGGCATGATTCACCAGAACACGGTGCTCAATCCGTTCGAGCGACTGAACATGATGGGAGGTTATGGTCAGCAGCTCCACTAGTCCAGCGCAATCCAGTAGGTTGACCTGTCACCCTCGGAGTTGCTCTTTCCAATTCAGGTATCCCGTTTCCAGTCTAAATTCTTGTAAAGACATGGATGTGCTAGCTCATGTGAAGTTTGAGGACCTTGCTATAGTGTTGACGGTATGACTATTGTGATAAAGTAAGTATCGCATATTTCAGACACTTACAGACCGATTGCAGGGAATATACTTACGTCCCGGCCAAGGAGTCGTAATGCGTATTGTCGGAGTCGGAAGGTTCGTTCGTGCTTATTCCAGGCGGGTTCGCGGTAAGACTCGGCGTGCATTGAATGAGATGTTGTTGCAGTGCTCTAGTGCACGTGGTCGATACGACACCACGGGAGTATATCCCCCGCTCACATCTTTGGCACTTGAACACATCACCTTTCTGTCTGAGCCCTTCTTGTGTCAAACTGAAATGGGTTTCGGTGAGGTGGTACCATAGACTGAATGCCTCATGAAAATCGATTTCGCAAATGGGGCACCCCCAATCCTGTCTGCTGACTGCGAGCTTTCTTCGCTTTGTCCCATCATCCATTTGATCGGTATCCTGAATTGGAGATATCAAGCTTGCTTGAACACCAGGGGCTGCCAGCGAGGATTGGTCTGAAAGGTTACTGAACTTGCCACCGTTATCATGGACTCTCCTCTTGCCTCTGCGGACTTCTTCTTCGATCGAGTGTAGTTTAAGCATGTCTTGAATTGAAGGAAGGGACTGGTGGCGAAAAGTTTCTCTCAATTCCTCTTCAGACCACTTCGCCAAAGTGGTGTTATGATCGTTCCGAAGATGGACCCAAAATTTCTCGAAATCCATATAAGTAATAGGGTTACGGCATTTTTCTAAATTACGATGCATGTCTGAGTGCCGACTATCCTCGTAGTCCTCGTAGAAGGCGTGAGAAAGAGAGTCCGTTCGCGAATAATCACAGAACGAGCATTTCCTCATATTTGTGGCCGGAAAACAGAGCTGAAACCACGACTTTGTTGACGATCCACAGGTCCACCGAGCGGGACGCTCCAGCGTATTTTCTTGCCCTTCACTTTCGGAATCTATGCCGTGTGCTCGCCCAACGTCTCTGCTCCAGCGCAGTGATGGCAGCGACATTCCTGTCGCAGTAGGCGCCAGAGCTAGATGCGTGGGAGTAGAAGTCTGGGCCATTCGAGGTGTAGCGGGACTCCGCGCAGTAGCTGTTGGATGGTCGCGATACATCACTCCATGTGCATGAATACGTGCAGCATGTCCACCTGTGGTCGTAGTAGTTTGGGCCATGGCAACAGTCTCCCAGTCTCGGAGGCTTGAGGAACCAGAGATTTCCAATCGCCCAAGGGGTGCCTGGGAAATCAGTCCCACCCTGCTGATTGACCGGAGAGGTGGAGTGATACCATGACAAGCCGCGATATGTGACTTCAATGACTTGTCAGTGGGAAACGGCGGATACTGACAAAGAGGAGCAGTGCATCGAAAGCCGCCTGCATGACCCATCTCATGATCATGCCGGTCTGCCTCAGACTCAAACCCTACGGTGGCCCTAGGGCAGCTGTGTAGTCGACAGGTGTATGCTGAGGTGCGAAAGGTCTTCTTGAACAGTTCTAATTCTTCAGTGGATGCTCCTGGGCAGGATTCTTGGTTGACCAGATCCTCCACAGCTTGCTGGTATTTCCACTGGAGCACCGATATACCATCTTTGGGTTCCGGTGGTAAAGAAGCTCGTTGAGTACTGGATGCTATCATTTGTTAGTGAATCTTTGCGCGGAAACCACAGAATCTGGATCGTCTGCATGATTCCAGAGCTATTGAAAGCTCCTGAATCGAGCCGTTGGTTTTCAGCTTCAAGATTGATTGCTGAAAGGAGAAAGGAGCAAAACACCTACCATCGGTTTGCAACAGATTAGCCTGCAATTGCTTTAAAGACCTCGCCGCTATGGCCCTCCGTACCTGCCTATAGAGCACTTCATGTTGTTGTATCAAGTCCAGCCGCTTATCGGGAGGCGTGTTCATCTCGTCTGGTGTTACTGGGACACTGACCAACGCTTCAAGTCTGGCCGCCAGAAGCTGAGCGAGCTGAAAGTATGGGCTTGAGACATCCAAGCCTTCAGCAGCTTCGCCGAGTAGGTAATCCGTCCAGAATTCGGTCGCATACACGTGGAAACCATGTAGACCCTTGACCAGTCGAAGACTTCTTGTTTGTCCACTGCATGTACTTGTGTCGATGAAAGTCCCCAGGCTCGAAAGAAGACAGGCAAATGTGGCCAGGCCGTGCTCATGCAAGATCTCATGCTCTCGGAGAGGCAGATCACTAGCGGGGCTCTGAAAAAATTCCTTAACGGACACATGAACAAATGAGAGACAGGTATCTTTTCGCTCTTCCACAAGAGGACCGCATGCATCGAGGATGTAGTGCGGAACCAAACGGCTGATATCGAAGCTTCCAGAACTGAACGAAAGTGCTGACAGAAACTCCAGCCGCTTCAGGGGCCGCTTAGAGAAAGCAATCCAGCCAAAAACACACCGCAACCGATCAATCGACCGTGAGTCTAACCTGGACAGAATTTGAGCCATGATCTCGTGGTAAAAGTCGGCTAGTTTTGGAGGAAGGGTTCGTACACACTCGATGATCTCCTCTCGAGTATAGAAGAGGTTGGCGGCTAAATGATCCAAGATCAGACGAGCGTAGAGAAACATGCCATCTGACTTCTTGGCAATTGCACATTCGATCTCATGGAGCTCTTCGGGCTCCAAATCAAGCTCTCGAATCTTTTCGCCAAGTTGATGTAATCGGCGAGATGCGTAGTTTCTAATAGCCGCCTCAAGATTAGGCCTCTCGGCTTCATCGCTGAGGGAAACTATAGCGCCCTTGGTAAGACGCTTCTTAATCACAGGTGACTTCCGGCTAGAAACGAGAACTCTGCAGACGGCGCCACTTTCCTGGCCCCCATGCGTTGCCATATGGTTCAAGAGGCTGAGCAATCTTGGCTGTCTTTCTGATTCGCACTCGTCAAGGCCATCAATCAGGACCCAGATGTGTCGGCCCTGGTGTGGTGTTTCACATGTGCCTTGGAGCATGACATCGACGAGCTGTTCAAGGACCGACAGCGAAGGCAGGCGCTTATTTAGCACGCATTCGCGGTACATGTGAGCTATCAGTTCCTCATTACCACGAACCATCTGTATAAGGATTGACCTAAGGATAGATTCGTACTTGGTACTTGAGGGGTAACGGTAAGTCGAGAAGTGCCGAACGACCTTATAATTCGTCGTGAGGAGGTATGTCACAAGTTGCGCAGCTAAGACACTCTTTCCAGACCCCGGGTTTCCGTGGAGCCAAATGTATCGAGTGTCGGTTTGCTGCTGGGGCGTGAGCCAGGCGCGGATCTTTGGGTGCTGAAGAATCCATCCACAAGTCCCTGGGTGCCTTGTCCCCTCTTCCGCTATACCATCGAATATGGAGACCTGCTCGCTTTCATCCACTTTCAGCCATGACAGGAGTTCTTTATACTGCTTTGCGGCTTGCTGCTCATCCAATGATCTCACACGTTCAAGGCTGTCGGCTCGCCATGTGCACAACTGCTGCCGCATCTGACGGGCCTCAGAAATATCGTGAGCATTAGCCTCAAGATCGATCAGGTCACCATGGCGCTTCAAGTCTTCTAGTATGGTCCCAAAGCGGCGTTGGAAACGACCCCAGGACGTATGGAAAAGGAGCTTCCAGGCTAAGCGATGTGAGCTAGAGTTCGATGAAGCGACTCAAGTTCAAGGACGCAACGTCACCTTTTCGTCGAACGAATTTGTAAGCATGCTTATGAAATTCTAGTATATCGGCATAGAACACAGCGAGCGTTTCTTGAAACCCTGAGTTTGAGGAGAAAGTGTTGCTGAGAATGGAGAAACGGGCAAGAGAATCAGCAATTCGGCTGTACCTACCATATCGGTTAGCGCAATCGGTGCCTTGGTCTCCGAGCAAAACGTACCCCTTCATGATGACCTCAAAAGCTTCGATGTACTCTGATGCGACTCTCAATATGAGCGTAACAGGACTCCAGAGCCAAGCCAGATATGGGGTGCCGTTACACAGAATGTCCACTGCTTTCGCATAGTGTTCGAGCCCATCCAAGAGAGGAGCCAGTCTCCGCATATTTCGCAACGTCTGTCGTGCCGCAAGCTGCCTCTCGATGTCCAGAGCAGCAGAGCGAACCTGTTCCAAAGTGGATGCTGATCTCATTGCGTGATAGTCCGCTGGACTCAGGGTGCTCTCGAGGTCCTCAAATGCCACCCTTATCGTGCTACGTGCCAGGGCCGATATGGCCGGGGTCTGCAGCCGACGAGACATGTTTCCGCCGATGTGAACACTCAAGCAGCGGAGCTTTTCGCGACAAGGACTTCAAGTCAAATATCTCTGAAAGCTGTACGAGTGAGAGGGGAGAAAAGGACTAAGGAGCGTAGAAACAGGCGTTCACACCCCCAAATCCAGGAGCTCATCAGCTCCTGCATAAGCCCCAGAGCCTTACGCCACAAGGCTGTGCGAGATGCCAACCGGTGACAGGAAAACAGTCTTTCCGAGGTCAGAAAAATTCCTTTCTTTGCCGCTGCTACCACCAGACTCTGTAAGTGTACACTTTATAAGCTGCAATAATGAATCATAGTCATACTACATGACTCTTTCTGCATCTCAGCTACAATCAGTCATGTGAAAGGGGACTTGCGTTTAATACATTACCAGGACAGGCCACCTCAGCCTTGCTCTCATTTTCAGCAAAGGCCCACACCCAAGGTTGGAGCCTTGAACTCTCTTTCTCAGCGGCGCCGTGATAGACGGAATGTTCGATCCTCGGTTATGGGAAGTTGGCTCCTCCAAGCCAGATGCTTGCACGCACTCTTCCCACCTTGATCCGGCGCGGCAGGATGAGAGCTTCCCCAAAGACTGGATTGCCCCAGCACCACCGGAATTGGTGTGTTACGGGATGGTAAGGCCCCTTTCACCCTCAGTCGTATAAAGGTACGGACTTTTAACAGATCCCCCGAATTCCTGGGCGATGTGACCGGCAGAGCGCCAGTGCGAAAGATTTCCCCGTTGTGTTTGATTCATCCGACCGGTTTACTTCCAGCGAGGGGCGACGTGGCACAGTAACCTCGACGCATTATGGCCAGATGATCCAAGGACTGCTCCACGAGAGATCATTAGTCCTTTACGCGGAATGCATTTCAGAAGATACGCAGGCTCGCAATCTCAAGTCTTCTTCACTGTACTTGCAGACGCCTTGCTGGATTAGTATCACGCTCTACGGGCCTCTTGACCTCTACGATTCCATAGGTTCGTGGTTGCAAGATTACGAGGTATATCTTCAGGATCCGCGGACATGCCATATGGACGTTAAGTATTGTAACCCCCACCGACTTCTCTCAGAACACTGGCAGAATAATCCAATGCTGTCTGAGGTGACAGCTGGGATGGCTGGACCTGTTCATCTGCAAGACGTTGCTGACCAGCCTGATTTGCTCGATATCCTAAGCGGCCAGACGGAGCTAGACGAGACCCCTCAACCCCAACTCGTGAAGTCGAAACTGCGCAAACATCAAAAACAGGCTTTAACTTTCATGTTGCGCCGGGAGAGGGGATGGTATTTCGAGGAGAACGGCATGGACATGTGGGGGGTAATACACACTGTGGGTGGGCAATACTTCGTCAACAGGGTGTCGAACACAACTCAAATAGCCGAACCTCCTCACTTTTCAGGTGGGATAATTGCTGATCCCATGGGACTGGGCAAGACTCTCACTATGCTGGCACTCATTGCAACGGATTTTGAAACTGCTGACCCTCTCCCAGTTGGATACATGGACAATACCTCCAGGCGATCAGTACAGGCTACATTGGTCGTCGTACCCCAGCCTTTGTTAGCAACGTGGGAAGCCGAGCTCTCCACTCATCTCGCACAAGACAGGGTGAAAGTCTGTCGGCACCATGGCAAATCCAGATTGATGGACGTCTGCGGCATTGACGCCGCTCACGTTGTCCTTACAACGTACCACACACTATCAGCTGATCATAGGGCCCATAATGCGAGTGGAGGTCATATCATGTTTTCCGTTCAGTGGAGAAGGGTAATACTTGATGAGGCCCATATCATCAGGAATATGAAGTCTCATTTAGCTCGTGCGGTCTGCGCGTTGGACGCTGCATCTCGATGGGCAGTCAGCGGTACTCCGATTCAAAACCATCTCGGCGACCTCTCCACATTGCTTAAATTCATCCGCTCTCATCCCTACGATGATACCAAACGCTTCGATGCGGACATATCTCGATTATGGAAATCTGGAGAGGATGAAGAAGCAGTCAAGCGTCTGAAGCGCCTTGCAAGCTACCTCATCCTGCGGCGAGGAAAACGCACGATTGACTTACCCGCTCGCCGGGACACACTGTGTCCTGTGGACTTCAGTACGGCAGAGAGGAAGCTGTACGACGATATCCGTCAACAGGCGCTTACTAAAATGGAAGATGCCCTCCAGCAAGGATCCGATCTCTCGTGTTCCGGTATTTATGTGAACTTCCTCCAGCAGATAGAGTCCATGCGACTTGTTTGCAACCTTGGTGTTCACTACCACGAGAGGCACAGCCAATCTACTACTCACGAGTCAGAAGCGTGGGCAAGAGTGGCACAGGAAACCTTTAATATGCGGAGAGATATGGACGTCATCTCCTGCACCCAATGTGGTTCCGTTCTTGATCTTGAAAGCTCCGTCGGCGATGAATCCTCTCTACTTCATCCTCACTTCTCTCGGTGCCTGAAATATACATGTGCTGAATGCTCACAAAAGACACGCTTGGCTGGACAGCGAATGATATGCGGACATACGCCCAGGTGCCCCGTAGCACAGATTTCACTGAATGCTGGCTCGATCGAGGAAACCATCGGCAGCCTGGCGCGCCCCACAACGATGGCACCCGAGGAGCTCCCTTCGAAGGTCAAAATTCTGATCAGGGACCTGGATGCTTTAGCCTTGGATGTCAAAAGGTGTGATCCCTGCAGAGCCCATATGAGACGACACTGATGGTCCGCAGTATTGTATTTTCCACTTGGAGACTGACGCTTGACATTGTTGAGACTGGTCTCACACAGGCTGGGATCCCCTGCGTTCGCTTTGACGGGAAAGTGCCTCAATCCCAGCGTCAGAGCGTGCTGGATCAATTCAAGTCTGACCCAAATATTCGGGTCATGCTCCTAACACTCTCGTGTGGTGCGGTGGGGTGAGCAAGACTTCTCACTCTTTTTTTCCATCGCCAGCTATACGCACTCCTCGCCTTCATCAAAGTAGAAGCCTATGAAGCTGACTTTCATCTCCTTATACAGACTCACACTGACGGAAGCCTCACGCGCGTATCTCTTGGAACCTCACTGGTTTGCGGTGCTCCTTGCTACCACGTGCCTCCCAAACTCACCTCTTGCAGGAACCCAACTATTGAGGAGCAAGCCCTGGCACGCATCCATCGAATTGGGCAGACGCGCGAAGTGACGACCATTCGATTCTACATTCGAGATTCATTCGAGGAGGTTCGTCACAAACCAGCCCCGATTGACTTGACTGACCAAAGCCTAGCGTGTGATGGAAGTTCAGGAATCAAAGAAGAATCTTGCTGGTGTCTTGCTGTCTGGACATGATGGTGGGCAAGCTGATGACAGCCTGAGCGCACTACAGGTCAGTGCAATACTTCTAGATTGCGCATTTGGGCCTAATATTAATCGGGGCACAGAGGCTGCGGATGCTGCTATAAATTTGTCAGTACGTGAGATTCCCCATTTTGCATATAAAAGCAATGCAATGTTGAAAAGCATTACATGATATATCCGATGATATTAAAAACCTAAAAACGTGAACACGGCTTGCAATTGGCTGTTTCGATGGTCGGCGGCCTCAGTGAGGTGAATTTAAACTAGAACACGCGTCGCGCTACGGCGGGCTAAAGCGACAGCACGTGCAACCCGGCGAGGCGGGGCGGACAAGGTCTCGGCGCGGGGCTTTCGATAGATGAGGGTCATAGTCATAGGCTTTCAACTTTTCTCCCGATGACTTAATGACTGAATAACTCCCACGCCCATTCTCTCCGCACTCACTGTACCTATACAAAATGGCACCGGCTCTGCTGGCGTCAATTGACCTCGCCACTTATACCAATGCCTCGCAAGGTCTTAATCCCACGACTTTGTCGTTTATTGGCAATGTCTTCTTCCGCGTTACGCCCGATACGGTCGACCTAGCCCTTGCCCACCTCCAGCAGTCCGTTGGGCGATATACCAACTATTTGGACGTCACGTCACTATCTTCCCTTGACGACATCATTTCCCTCCTCGACGCCGGCGCTGCAAAGGTCGTCGTAGCCCGTCAACAGCTCGACGACCTTCTCGTACGAAAGATCTCACAGGACAGGCTGGTGCTGGCACTCCCTGGAAACACAAAGCAGGAGGTGATAGATGCTATCGGAGGCACACAGGTCGATGTATTTTCACAAGGTCGTGACATTGGGCTGGTGGAAGCGTGGTTGAAGGAGTATGGAACGGATAGACCTGACGTCTTTGTCTTCTTCCCTTCCCCGGATGTGGACAGTGTCCTACGGATATCGAAGCTCTCGGCCATCCCTGTGATTTCTGCTGATCTGCTTACCGTGGATCCTAAGACAGAGACGGGACTATTGAACGTGGCCAAACTCATCATGTCGAACGCGACCACCGACCGTCCCGATGGTCTGTTTACCACGTTGGTTACCGACGAGCGCGGTGTTGCTCTTGGTCTCGTATACAGCAGCGAGGAAAGCGTGGCTGAGAGTCTACGGACTGGTAGAGGTGTATATCAGAGCCGTAAGCGGGGCTTGTGGTACAAGGGCGAGAGCAGTGGAGATATCCAGGAGTTGGTTTCAATTTCACTGGACTGCGATAACGACTGTTTGAGGTTTGTGGTGCGGCAAAAGGGCAGAGGTACAGTGCCTTCGATCCGAAAATGCGCTTACATAGCTGACCGGAGCTAGGGTTCTGCCACTTAGCTACTGCGACCTGCTTCGGCGAATACACTGGCCTGTCGAAACTCCAGCAAACGCTTCAGAGCCGCAAGGCATCGGCCCCTGAAGGTTCCTACACTGCACGCCTCTTCAACGACCCTCAGCTGCTACGGGCGAAGATCCTCGAGGAGGCAACCGAGCTGTGTGATGCGCAAACGAAGGAAGAGGTTGCTTTCGAAGCGGCTGATGTGCTCTATTTCGCTCTGACGAAATGCGTGGCTGCTGGTGTCTCTTTAGAGGATGTAGAGCGCAACCTCGACGCGAAGAGCATCAAGGTCAAGCGGAGAAAGGGGGACGCCAAACCCGCATTCGTCACACAAGCGGCACCTGCTGCAGCGCCCAGCAACGGCCCAAGCACATCAGAAAAAGTGAAAGAAGCGGCTTCAGTACCACCCAGTGAGGAGGACCCTGCTGGTGTTAAGGATGGCAAGATCACCATGAAGCGCTACATCACCGCCAACGAAGCGCCCGAGACCATCCAATCCGTCCTCCAGCGACCGTCGCAACGCTCCAACGAGAAGATCGTAGGAATCTGCCATCCCATCATCGAAGCCGTCAAGACGCGGGGAGACGCTGCTGTCCTCGAGTATACGCACAAGTTCGACAGGGCCACCTCGCTCAAGTCGCCCGTTCTCCGTGCACCTTTCCCTGAATCCATGATGCAGCTCGCCCCCGAGACCATCAAGGCCATTGACATCTCCTTCGAGAACATCCGCAAGTTCCACGCCGCCCAGATCGATAAGCCGCTCGTCGTGGAGACCATGCCCGGCGTCGTATGCTCGCGTTTCTCGCGTCCCATCGAACGCGTAGGTCTCTACGTCCCGGGAGGCACTGCCGTTCTCCCCTCCACCGCCCTCATGCTTGGTGTCCCCGCCATGGTCGCTGGCTGCAAGAGGATTGTGCTGGCATCACCACCCCGCGCCGACGGCAGCATCACCCCCGAAATCGTCTACGCGGCCCACAAAGTCGGCGCCGAAGCCATCGTCCTGGCAGGCGGTGCGCAAGCCGTTGCAGCACTGGCCTACGGCACCGAGAGCGTGACCAAGGTCGACAAGATCCTCGGCCCTGGAAACCAATTCGTCACTGCCGCGAAGATGATTGTGTCCAATGACACCAACGCCGGGGTCAGCATCGACATGCCCGCTGGACCCAGCGAGGTCCTCGTCGTGGCGGACGCGTCTGCGAACCCGGCGTTCGTGGCTTCCGACTTGCTCAGCCAGGCTGAACACGGTGTGGATTCGCAGGTCATCCTCATCGCCGTCGGCCTCAACGAGGCGCAGCTGGCCGCTATCGAGCACGAGTTGCACACCCAAGCTATGGCGCTGCCGCGTGTAGATATCGTGCGCGGCTCGATTGAGCATTCGATTACTCTCGTGGTAGATACGATCGAGGAGGCTATGAGGCTGAGCAACGACTACGCGCCCGAGCACTTGATTCTGCAGGTGCAGGATGCGGAGAAGGTGGTGGAGCTGGTGGAGAATGCGGGTAGCGTCTTCGTCGGGCAGTGGACACCCGAGAGCGTGGGCGATTATTCCGCCGGTGTGAACCACTCGTTGCGTAAGTGTCCATTTATTTCATCTTTCACACCCCCTCGTGGATTTGAGGAGATGGCTAATGGGTTTGACAGCGACGTTCGGCTACGCGAAGCAATACTCGGGCGTCAACCTGGGCTCGTACCTCAAGCACATCACCAGCTCGAACCTGACCCAGGAAGGGCTAAGGAATGTCGGGTCTGCGGTGATGGAGTTGGCGCGTGTGGAGGAGCTGGAGGCGCATAGGCGAGCGGTGAGTTTGAGGTTGGGTCTGCCTTGAAAGCACTCTTCGTTTAGCTTTGTTTGAACGTCCGCTGGGAAGATGCGTAGAGCACGTGTGGGTCGTATGTGTCATGTCTTTTGTTTGGGTATAGATGGAAAGCTTATCGAGGGTATTTATATGGGATTGCGGCCTAGGGTAGCGTTGTGTAGCGAAAAGTGCAAATGCTGGTAGAAGAAGCCAAATCTTGTTTCTGGTCAGGGACGTCCCAATTCCGTCTTATTTGATTGTTTCGGGCTTGTCGCGTCATATTTCCAGTCTTTCCCCAGGACAAGGCGGGGTAAATGTGCGAGCAGCAAAATCCACTAAGTCCACTCAGCCCCTCCAAGCTGACATAGCCATCCACAACTCTTCTTCCCGCATACACAGGACCGTGATTCCCAAACTCAGTCGTAGACATCACATGCAAAGCAAAACGTTTGAATTTTACATTTTTCCTTCGTTATTGGAAGCCTGACTAGAGTTAACTAGTAGTGGGTAGTAGTGGTATAGGTATCCGTTTAAAATGCAAACACCTCTCCATGCAGGTATTATCCCTGGGTAGAAACCCGAAAAAAAGACAAAAGGGAAGGGAAGAGAAATTACGCAAAGAAGGTATGCGTCGTGCACAAAACGCCTGTGTTGCGCCGTCCATGCCGTGCCGTATATCCAGGCAGCCAGTTGGTGTCCAAACCCCCATGTTCCTCCCCCTTTCTGATGATGATATGATGACGAGATGTCGTAGCGAGGGACCTGAATGCATGTATATATACGATGAAAGAAGCGACCGTCCCGATGTAAAGGCAGTGATGTAGTGGCTCCAAAGAAGGGAGTGCACTAGAGGAAATGCATGTCGAAAGGTGGGCGTCCGCGGAAGCCAGTAGTGTGAATATGAATATGTACGTGAAAGGTCGGCCGGTCGATGGTATCTTTTCGTCTTCGTCTTCTGCCTCACACCCCTAAACCACTCTCTCTCTCTCTCTCTAAGCGAACTGCAACCCCCTCTTCTCCCCCTCGTCGTCGTTATCAAACATCACATCCTCCATCCACTTGGTGACCCGTGCACACCACGCGTCCACATACGTAGTCCACAAGCTCGCAATCGTGTACTCAACCACGAAGAAGACGGGAATCGCGATCATGAAGACACCCCTGCTAGCCCGGGGAATGTAGTGGTACACGTCCTCGCCCTGCTCGTTCCTTTCGACGGAGAATGGCTGCCCGGACCAGCCGTAGATCAAGCGGGCGGCGAAGACCCGCAGGACGGTTCCATGCGTGAGGTAGACGGCGAAACTGTTGCGCCCTAACCACATGAACATGCGGTTGCTGAAGGTAGACTGCAGGGTCGGGGAGAGCCAGATGCCCGTGACAGCCATATCCCAGCCCACTGCCGTCCAGCGCCGAGGCCAGTACGCATTGGTGGGAAATATGTAGTGGCCTATCCATTCCAACTGGGAGGACCACGTTGCCCACTCGGGGCGCTCGAGTGGGTAGCCTGCGACGTAGATGCCGACCACCAGAAGGAGGGTTTGGATGACGCGGCGCGTTTTGGTCCAGCGGGCGCACACGTCACGGAACCAGGGTTCGGAGCCGACATCGCAGAGGAGGACTCCGTAGAGGAATTGAAGAGCGAAGGTTTCTAGAGAACAGAATTAGCAGGGTTGTACGCGTCGTACCGGTGGGGTAAAGATAGATGGGGAATTGCGAGTGTTGCGGGGGTGCCAGGCGGAAGAAACATTGGACGCGTGGAACGTCCCGGAACGGGAAAGCGTAGTAAGGACAAACAACCAGAAATAAATATGAAGTGACGTACCCGCGAATCCAGAATAGTCCAACCAGTACCAGCAGAGTAGGACGAAAAGAGTGAAGGTTCGGAATTTGTTCTTCATGTACATGGTTGCAAAAAGAACGATGTAGATCATGAAAGCACCACGAAGGAGTGGGTTCAGCGCCCATTGGTGGTCGTCATAGACATTGTGATTTTCGACCCAGTTTCTCTGCAATTCGTTGAACAGACGCGGTATCTCGGTGTCTAGACCTCCGATATCGTTAGGGCTGGACGATCTCAGCCATTCCGAGTCACAGCGCTGAGAGACTGTGAAACCCCCAATCTGGGCGAAGAACCAGGCGATGACGATGGCAATGGTGGACGGGAGGATTAGCCGTGGAGGCCTACGGAAGCTAGATTTCGCCAGAGTACCGAGTGCAGCCGACGGATTGCCCGCTTTCACCTGACGCAGCGGTTTAATCGCACAGACAAAGCCAGCCAGGAAGGCGAAGGCAGTCACTCCGATTCTTCCCTGCCAGGGCAGTCGGATGAAGGGTAGCTGAAGGAGCTTGGGAGCTGCATCCTCGCTGTCTCTTGGGTACCAGAGAGAGTAATCCCAAGCTCTGCAGAGGTGGGTGACGACGACGAAGAAGGAGGCGACTCCTCGGACACCCTGTAGAGTACGACGGGAGTCAGAATCCCGATCATGTCAGGAACGAGATTGGGGGGAATAGCTAGCTTACCTCGACCCAAGTCACGTTTTGTCTTCCATCTCTTGTGCCAGCACCGGACGAGTCTGACGACGGCAAGAGGGCGCGTCGCAGGTGCGAGAGTTGCGGAATCGAAGGCATGCCATGCAAGAGAATGGGTGCCAGCTGGGGAGTTATCAGATGGGACGGGTAGTGATGGACAGGGGGCTCGCCAGGCGTGGGAGCACTGAGCAGCGAGATATATATGGCGACGACAGAGGGTTGAGGAGTGAAGGAGAGTACTCCGGGACGGGCACACACCGCGGGGGACGTCTTTATGGGGGATGAGGACCCTCGGGGAGACTACATTTGGGCCTTCCCTCAGCCAAGCCGTCGAGGTTGAACATTGCGCGGGTGCCCGCCGTCATGGCCGTCATGGCTGTCATGGCTGTCATGGCTGTCATGGCTGGGATTCTGGCAAGTAAAGCCCCGGGCGCAAAGACGGGTAGTCGGCGGTCCCACACAAGCGGGAGGCTTGGCTGATAATCCATCGCCCAGGACGCGAGGCCAGGACGCAAAGGGGTTGGTTTGCGCGGTGCTGGGCATGTCCATTGGGGTTGTCGGGGTTGCATGTGGACGGTGTGGGCTCTCCTCGGCGTGGGCCGTTGGGATATCTTGCTCATGGGAGGGGTCTTGGGGTGGCAGTGGGTGGATGCGATGACGCAGATCACAAGAGTAGGTGCACGCGAGTGACGCTGGCTGAGAAAAGACTTGCATGGGATAGTACGGATTCCGGGGCATCATCGCCAGCCTTACCCGGTCTTACTACCTAGATATCGTGTATGTACAAAAGGATGGCTGAGAGAAAAAGAGCACGACAGAAAGCCAGCAGTTCCCGGTTTCCCCCAATCTCAGAGGAATCACAACACCCTGCCGTCCATGGCTGTTTCGATCTGCACTCGTTCTCGGCGGGACACAAAAAAACTGTGTCCCTTAGTGCACATCCATGTAATATTCCCAGCATCAGGTTTCTAATTCTGTTAAGCAAAGCACGCAAAATTCTGTAACAGACAGAGTACCCGCAATTCACTCCTAACAGCATTTCGTTGTGGCCAAACAAAACGCTCAATTCATTGGTTTTGATAGGCATCGGCGCATCGAGCAACCGCCAACATGTTCATCACGCGCTGCTCAAACCGTGTGACGCTGTGACGCCTCACCCGCCCGAGGAGAGGCTCCATGGGACGGAATATTCTTTCCAGGATTACTGCGACTCCTTGCGAGTCTGCGAGATGAACCCATCCCCACCACTTGCGCGTCTTACTCTTGGCGGCTTGGCGGGCACTGCTGCAGACACAGGAGCTTCTACCACGGCGGAAAGGGACAGGAGAGGGACATGAATGATGAGAGGGGAGAGAGGAGCGCACAGGAGAGGACACTCTCATCAGTCCTTCCAGCGGTCTGCATTTCCTTCCCTCGGATTCCCGGCACCGCTCCTGGCGCAGATGCGCTGCAGCCAAGCACCTGCAAAATGCTGCCCGCGATCCCGTGTCTCTGCGCTGGCCACCGCCGCAATTACGGAGTGTATCCTCCCCTCCCAGGGCGTCGTCATCACCTTCTTGTCATTGTTCTACAGACACTGTCAGGCGCTCCCATTCTGCGCTTTTCTCTGGTCCATAGCGGCTATGCGGCGGACGCGGAATCTACTGTGTAGGTGGTGTCGGCTTCCCCATTCTCCTCTTTCACTGGAGGAGGGAAGTCCATTCCCATTGGCTCCGCGCCTCTTCGCCAAGGCCCCGACGGGTTGTAACAGCCTTGGCGGGGAGGGCAAGGCTGTTGTAACTTGTAACTTGTGTTTGGCATCTGTGGCGGGTGTGCGGCAGAACGAATCCTTCCGCTGTCAATCCTTTTGATCCCCTGATTGTACGGATAGTTATGATACCATTGATACGGGTGTCGATATGGCCGTAGGGACACGGTAATCGCGCGTGGGGAGAACACTGTGGCAACTCGTTTCCCCCAGGCTCAGACATGTGGCACCCAGTAGGCGAAGTTTGATAGACATGCAGGTGGGCTGAATGCCACCTGCACCAACCTTGGAACGGAACCCCTGAGCGCGCCAGGAACCTCTAACGCCATCTGGGAATTCCTTCCAGCGAGGCTTACTATCACGTGATCAGATTATACACACGCATACTACCCCTATCTAATCTTTCCACCGTATATCTCTCCATCAACACTAACCACGCTTATCTACGTCATTCCAAATCTCATCATATCGCCCATCTCCACAACCCCATCAATGGTTCTTCTCCACAATCTCCTTAGCGAACGCCGCAAAATCCTTCTTGTCATCCACCATCTCCCACAGATTCGGCTGCGTGAACACCGCCAAGGTATTCCGTGCCACCTTGCCTCCGACGCCGGGCCCCGCTCCTCTTACAAAATGCGGCACCGCTTTGAACTTGCCCTTCGTGATTACCTCGAGCGCTTCGCCCGTCTGGAATGCCAAGGAATCGCGAGGAATAGCAACCTTTGTGGTTACGCCCGTTCGCGAGTGAATGTAAAGCCCCGCCTTCGGGTCAGGCGACCCTTCCAACTCCTCCAGCGGTGCGAACGATCCACCCGTCTGTGGAGGGTGAGACCCCTCGTCAACGAACATGGCTGAGGTAAGGCCAGTTAAACACCCATGGTCGAGGTGAGTTGCACACCAATCGTCTTCGTCCTTGCTGTCGGTGCTGTCTTCTATCCCCTGGGACTCTGGACTGGGGAAGTAGTGCAGAAGCCGCGCCTTGGTGGATACGCTCGTTTTGACCACATGCTCGAGGTACCCCTTCGTGTACCCCTCGATGTTGGCTTCAGCGTACTTGTCACAAGCCCGGGCTACGAGCCCTGCGATGTCAATGATCAGAGTGCACAGTTCGCGAAAGGTGGCCTCGAACCCAGGGAGCAACTCCTCAGATGGCCAGACGTTCGGTGCAGTGTACTCTGGGAAGGAAGGGTATTTCTCGGCCACCTTCTTTTGCTCTTCTTCGAAGCCAGGTGCGCAATTCACGTAATAGGATCCTTTCAGCGTGTCGTATCGTCCATCCTTGAGCGTTTCCTTGCCGCACGACCATCCTACAAGCCACTTTGATGCAGGAGACTCCAGCTTGTCTGCAAATTGTCAGCATTTTGATCAAAATTTAGAAACTGATCTGATCCTCCTTACCCAGCTCTTGTTGAGGAAGATTTGCGAGAGCTGATGAGTACGACAACAGTCTCCGTCTCAAGTCATGAAATTTAGCAGGAAGGTCTTTGACCACGATGATACCTAGGGACGCTGGTCCAAATGCCTCTTCCAAAGTTGAGAAGTCGATGCTGTCTGCAAACATTTCAGCACAGTAACAAGTATCAATGGCCCCTCTTTATCTACCTTTTTTTAGGTCTTCCAAGCCAACAGCTACCGCGGTCTGGTTTACCGTGCTGCTAGACATACTGGCCCGAGCGAACGAATCCAGGTAGGAACAATAAAAGATCGTCTTTCCTGTCTTCCTCGAGAATATCTCTTTCAATTTGTAGTGAAGAAACAGAACTCAAAATTTGACATGCGAGCCAGACCTGACGTTCACCTGCCTAAACCGCGTTCTGCCGCGGCTGACCGCCCGCCCCGTCGGTGGCTTCCGCCTAGACTCCATAACATCATCGTATTTGGAGCTCCGCAATGGTTTGTAAACTCCCTGCGTTCCCACAACTATACCAAGCTCCCACCCACTCTTCCGCAATGCCTACTCCCCTCCACTTTAAAGGTGACAAGAAACCCAAAAAGCGCAAGCGCGTCCCCGAAGTCTCCGACGCCGACGTCTCCGCCAAATATTCCGACTCCGCCGTCGCGACCGCAAAAGCTACCACCGGGAACGAAGCTGCCGAAGGCCAGGACGATGACTCCTGGGTCAGCGCTGAAGTTCCGACCGATATTTCCGGTCCTATAGTCGTTGTGTTGCCAACCGAACCGCCCAGCTGTCTAGCTTGCGACGCCAATGGGTCCGTCTTCACGCTTCCCATTGAGAACTTCGTAGACGGCGACCCTGCGACAGCGGAACCGCACGATGTTCGGCAAGTATGGGTCGCGAATCGTGTTGCGGGGACCGAGAGCCTGAGTTTGAAGGGTCACCACGGCAAGTGAGTAGCCATGGCAAATCGCATGCATTAACGACACAAGCACTAACTCCGCCAGATATCTAAGCTGCGATAAATACGGCCTCCTCACAGCCACCGCAACCGCAATCTCGCCCGCCGAATCGTTCCTCTGCGTCTCCATCCCGGAGAATCCCGCCACGTTCGCGCTGCAAACTGCACGCGATACCTTCCTCACCGTGGACTCGTCCGCCGCCGACAAGAAGTCCGCCTCGTCCTCGAAATCATCCGTCCCCGTCCGCGGCGACGCCGACTCCATCTCGTTCAACACCACGTTCCGCATCCGCATGCAAGCGCGCTTCAAGCCGAAGCTCAAGGCGTCGAAGCAGGAGAAGGCACAGGCGAAGATCACGCGCGCGGAGCTGGAGAAGATTGTCGGGCGCCGGCTGGACGAGGAGGAGGTGCGGAAATTGAAGAAGGCGAGGAGGGAGGGCAATTTCCATGAGGCGGCGCTGGATATCAAGGTCAAGGGCAGTCATGACAAGTTCGCGAGCTGAGTCATCGGGAAAGGGGTAGTGGGAATGACGACACTTGCGGTTTGAGCCCGAGCGCGATGTCCGGCCATGCTCGAGATCCTCAAGTGGACTATTGGTACTCCCAAATGCATTTTCTTGAGGGAAAGGGAGACGCAGAGAACATTCAACGAGAAGCAAAGGCCAGGCCTCAGCCAACAAGAGGAGATACTCGCTGTCTCTGCGAATTTTTCGGGTCGCTATGGCGGAATCGCAGAAGACGAGAGTGCGGGTCAGGATACTCCTGGAAGAAAGGGTATGAGATCCGCTCTGCAACCGGCTGAGCATAAGGCTGATGTAGGCTTAGAAGCGGACCGAAACGCAATTACCACCAAAGTTTCCCTCAATGCCATCTGCAAGAGCCATAGGTCTATCCGCTGGTGAAAAAGAAAACGAGACCACTCCCTACTCCTCCAAGTTCTGAATCTGCACCTTGATGGCCCCGGTCTTGGGATCACCCGCGGTCTTGAACGCCTCCACTGCATCCTCAATCCCAAAGCGGTGCGTCACCAGTCTCTTGGTATCAATCACGCCTTCCTTCATCAACCGGATGGCCTTGGGCCACGTATTGGCATACCGATACTGGAACTGCAAGTCGACCTCGCGCGTGCTGAGCGTCATGAAGGGGATCTTGATCTCGTTCTTCCCGACGCCGATGACGAAGACCTTGCCGCCAAACTTGACGCTCTCGATCGCCGACGCGATACTGCTCTCTACGCCCGTGCACTCCATCGCAATCGCCGGCTGCACTCCCTCCATGAGCTCATGGATCGCCGACGCAAAGTCCGCTGGCGTATGGCTGAACTCGACCTTGTGCGTCTTCACGCCGGGCACGAGCGACTTGGCAAACTCCAGCCGCCCCGCGTCGATATCCGTAATGACAATCGGCGCCGCGCCCGCCGCGCGACAGCACAGCAGGGTCACGAGGCCGATGGGACCGGCTCCACACACCAGCACGGGATCACCAAGTCGCACATTCGCACGATCCATACCCGCCAGCGCGACGCTCAGGGGCTCCAGCATCGCGCCATCCTCGTACGTCAGGTTGTCCGGGAGCTTGTGGCACCATTTGGCCGGGTGGGTGAGGTAGCGGCGCAGCAGGCCGTGGTAGGGCGGGGTGGAGAGGAATTCGACGTTGGCGCAGCCGTTGTAACGGCCTGTGAGGCAGGGTTCGCAGGAGAGGCAGGGGACGTTGGGCTCGATGGCGATGCGGTCGCCGGGCTTGAGGTGCGTGACGGAGGGGTGGGCGGCGAGGACGACGCCGGAGGATTCGTGGCCGAGGATGTGGTTGCCTTGGACGATCATGGGGCCGATGCAGCCCTGGGATGTCATTAGGGATACATGGTCGTCAAAAGGCAGCTAGTTGCAAGAGAAGACGAGGAAGGGTAAGAGAGACACGGAACAGCATACAGCATGCCAGAAATGGATGTCGGAGCCACAGATACCCGTGCTCTTGACGTTGACGAGGACCTCTCCCTCTTTAAGGCTCGCCTTGCCTTGTTTCACTTCTTCGAGTGAGGGTGAAGCTTCCGAGACCCACAGATCGTGGTTGGGATTCGTGTAGACGCCGATATTGGGCTTACTGGGGTGGATTTCGGACATGTTGTTTGGAGTCGGGGAGGTAGATATGGCAGAGGTGGAGGGGAGTGGTATCGAGGCGGGTTGATGTAGAGACTGGATGATGGGAAGGATTCTAAGGAGACGCAAACGTGGGGCAAGTAGGACAGTAAGTACCTAGCTAGGCACGGAGGGGTGTTACTTGCGTTGGCTGGAGTTCAGCTGCAGGTTAAATAGAGGTAAAAGAGACAAGAGAAGAAGCAGTTGAAGGAAAAGCAACGTTAACCCTACGAAGAATTCCCAAATAATTCCCAAAAGAAAAGTAAACGACCACAATCAGGCACACGCGCTCCCACAAACACAGTTACCGCGAGTGCTATCCGCGCCTAGGTGGTTATATACAAGGTGCTATACGTGGAAAATTAACGCCCATGAAGCCATGTGGTCGTCGGGGCTATGACGACGGAGGGGCATTCATCGGAAGCTTCTGTTTCGGGAAAGCCGTCAAGGAAACTATACCGGTTGGGGCATGGGGTGGGGACGTGGGGTAATTCGTGGAAAAGATCCGGCGGAAGTTATAAAAGTCGCCTACATCACAAACTTCACCGCCAACACACCTATGCGTGCATATCTTTGTTTGTTTGTTTGTTCATTCATGGTATTTCATATTCATGGTATCCTATGTACACTTTTCTGACCGCATAATAATGCCTATAACTCCGCCACACCCTAGTTCTTATAGCAGTGGATGACGTGAGCGTTCATGAACGCCAGCAGACCCGTCCTACCCCACTCACCACCAATGCCAGACTCCTTGTGGCCACCGAATATAGCCTGAGGAGTGGGCTTCTCCCAGCTGTTGACGAAGACACTACCGGCCTCGATACGGCGTGCAACTGCCATGGCCTTCTCGACGTCCTTGCCCCAGACGCATCCGCCAAGACCAGTGTTGGTGTTGTTGGCGCGGGCAATGACCTCGTCAAGGTCGGACCATGGCTGCGTGGGGACAATGGGGCCGAAGGGCTCCTCGGCGATGATCTTGGAGTCGTTGGGAGGGTTGTCGATGATGGTGGGCTGGATGAAGAAGCCCTTCTGAGGATTGGGCTCGGGCTCGCCGACGGCGAACTTGTAGCCCTTGGCCTTGGAGTCGGCGAAGTAGCTCTTCACCTTCTCGTACTGCATGGCGTTCTGGACGGGGCCGAGGAGGTTGTCACCGTCCTCAGGGGCGCCGACCTTGATCGACTTGGTGAAGTTGACCATCTCCTCGAGGAACTCCTTGTAGATGGACTCGTGGATGTAGATGCGCTTCGTGGCTACGCAGACCTGGCCCGAGTTCTGGAAGGCGCCCATGACGACCTCGGGAGCGACCTTCTTGATGTCGACGTCCGGGAGGATGATGGAGGCATCGTTGCCGCCGAGCTCGAGCGTCACACGCTTGAGCGTCTTGGCGCTAGCCTCCATGACCTTCTTGCCAGTGGCAATGGAGCCGGTGAAGGAGATCTTGGCGACATCGGGGTGGAGGGTGAGCTGAGCACCGAGCTCGTTGTTGCCGCCAACAGCCTGGACGACACCAGGGGGGAAGATCTGCTGGGCAAGCTCGACGAGCTTCAGGCCGGTGTAGGGGGTGAAGGGACTGGTATGTGTAAGCGAATGACGATGCGAACGGGGAACGATGAGCGGGGGACGTACGAAGGCTTGACGACGATGGTGTTGCCAGTGAGGAGAGCAGGGGCGACCTTGCCGATGGAGAGGACAAGGGGGAAGTTCCAGGGGATGATACCTGAGGTGGAGCTGTCAGTTAAGTCCGTTGCAACGTCCGGTCCCAGCACGGTATGTACATACCGCCACAGACACCAAGAGGGGTGTACTCGGTGTAGACAATCTTCTCCTCGTCTTCAAGCTTCTCTTCGGGGATATCGAGAGAGCCTGCGCACGCGGTCAATTGGGGGTTCCGTCAGCTTCAGATAAGCTTTACAACGCACAGTGGTACTGGATGAAGCCAACAACACCGGCAACCTCGATGCCAGCAACCTTCTGGGGCTTGCCAGACTCCTTGCACAGAAGCTTGGTGAACTCGTCGATGTGCTGGCCGAAGAGGTCGGCGTATTTCATGAGCAGCTCCTTCCTCTTCTCAATGGGAGTATCCCTCCAGGCAGGGAACGCCTTCTTAGCCGCAGCTACGGCATCATTGCAGTCCTGCTCAGTGGCAATAGGCACATCCCAGAGCTCCTCGCCAGTAGCGGGATTCACGCCGTGGTGGATGTTCTTGCTGCCACGCTGCTGGCCATCGATGATGTTGTAGAACTTGTCGAACTCCAGGGAGGAAACTTTTGAGGGAGACATGATTGCAGCAGGAATTTTCGAGTATCTGGAGGAACCTGGAGCTCCCTCGGGATGACAGAGGAGGGGGCATTTTTATAGTTTTGCAATATTCAACGAGAGTACTGCCGAGCTACCCCATGAATGGAGCCCAGTGCCACCAGTGCAACCCCCATTGTTTGACATGCTGGGTTTTCCCTCGGTTCTGACACGCTGATTCGCGATTAATAACGGGAGCTCCAACGCGGATGGGGCTGTTCCAGACTGGTGATGCGGGGCCGCAGCCGCGAAATGGCCAAATCGAGGGTTGAGACGGGTGAGCCCCAGTGAGGGGCGAAAACGAGGGGCAGCATGTGCTCAGGCCTCTGCTTTTCCGTCGGCCTCTAGCCAAGCATGGCGACCTTGTCCAGTTGTATAATAATAAAAGGGTGACTGAGTGCCGCTCCGTTTGCCGGATGTGGATATATGGCTATGTTTCCTCATCAACAATCTCGAGTTGGCCCTGAGTTGTGTCGTCCATTCCGATCCCGTCGCGGCTCGGATGATGATGCTGAAGCTCTGCTGCGATCGTCGTAGCTCTTCGCCGTCGTCACAAGGGCACACTGCACAGCCCATTGTCCGCCTCTTTTTCTTGAACGTTTTCTTCTGCGATTCAGGCGAGCCGAGTCAGAAGCTGATACCTCTTCTCCACGCCTCTGGTGATGGCATCGGGCACGCTTCTGCTCCGTTCCTGCGACGTCTTCTTCGCAAGGCGACCGTCCCCGGTAAGACTGGAAGCTGCTGACGCCAGCTATTGGCTGCATTGCCATCCTGAATTTCGTCCGTCGCCGAAAGCTTGGGCAGAGTTGGGGAAACCTAAGGGGTTGGCTCCCGGCGTTAACGGTCGATGTTATCCACCCTGATCGCCAGCAACTGTCGACGGAGTACTCTCGGGGGCTAGATTTCCTGACGTCTGATAATTTCTAGTCGTCGTCCAAGTGTGTTAAAAAAGCGCTGAGGGTCGTCATTCTGGAGGTGATGGAGATGTTCCTTTGAAGAGTCATGCAGTTGTCGTTCGACAATAGAGATACTGACCTGCGGCGTAGTTCCGTGACTTCCGTCCTGCCTCTAATTGGATACAACGTTAGTGTCTTGGCAATTCGTCCCGTCTCCAGCTTCTGGAGGATTTCCAGAATACCTAGTAGGTACTTGCACATTTTGTTGATCCGACCCCTCTACATCTCGTCAACATCTCAAGTATAGACAAGCCTCAAACCCAGCAATATCAGCATCCTTCGCGGTAGGCTTGGTTTGGAGTCCCTCCGCTCGTGCAATGGTGCGAGAGAGAGAGGAGGATGAATCCTGGAGCTATGTCAACACCAATCGGTGACACCAAACGAACTCCAAAGGTCTTGTGTAACAAACATTCTTCCAACTAGCAAGTTGGCCACTTTCCTTTTCTCATTGATATATATTGCGGTTTTCTAACAATAGCAACGGCGCTGGGGTTGTGCTCCGAAACCTCTCCTGTCATGCGACCCTCTTCCCCAGCGCATCTCCAAGCAGTGCCTTCGATCATGTTAGCTGCCATCACGACAAAAAAACATTTCGACGGCAATATCAACCGTGATGAAGGATACGAACCTGGGAGACCGACCCAACGCGGCAAAACCCTCCTGTTAATCTCAACTTTAATGATCCCGCCTCTCGCTAAACCCTCGTCAAGCTTCTGCCCTTCCCTGGTTGCAATCAACCGCCCTCGTGTGGTTCGCGACCTCGACCATGCCTTGCAATTTATTATATAGTCTCTCCCGACGGCTCCAAACTATCGTCTCTCCATCACCTTGCGACCTCTGTGCTCGGCTGCTATTTTTGGTCCATTTAATTCACCTTCTGGACGACATATCGCCTTGCCCCGGGTTTCGCAGAGTTCTAGAGCCAACGTGGTCTCTTGCACCTTTCCCACCTGGTACCGGGAGAACCGTTGGGATATCTGGTGCAATTAACTCGGGAGCCCACACATGCTGCTTGTGGCGACAGGCCGGGGTCTGCCCCGGGTTGGGACCGTGAAGCCAAGGCCCAACATTGCAGACGATGCTAGACAGCCGTTGGAATGGGGCAAGAAGCAGCTCCGATATGCTATTTTTTGTCCTACTCGACGAGACGTTTACTCGCTGGGCCAATGGCATCATGTACAATGGTTTGCCTCTCTCGCCGAACCAGCTCCCTTTTCGGACATGACGATAGAGCTAGAACCTGGGGGATATACAGTTTCTCGTACCCGGATGAATGTCTTCACGTATAAGTACTGCCGTTCCTTTCCTCTCTGAGTCTGTCCCCACAGCAACTCGCCACCTTTGGTTCCAGACTTCTATACACAGTTCAAGCGTTCTCCACTTCCCAAATCCTCAAACACAACTTCTTCCTTCCTCATCGCGTTACCGCATCATCCCAGCACAATGAAGTACACATTCACTGCCCTTGCCCTCGCGGCTCTCTCCCTTGCCAGCCCCGTCCCGGATGCGATCGCAGCATCACCACCATCCTTCAAGATCACCGACATCAAGTACGGCGGCTCTGGCTGCCCCCAGGGCTCCCTTGACATCGACTTCACAGACAGCACGGTCCTTCCCATCCGTAAGTCTCCTAGCATCCATACTATCGCTTCCTGATGCTAATTCCTTCCAGACTTCAGCAAGGACTTCACCGCCTCCGTCGGCCCCAACGTTGCTGTCGACGACTCCCGCAAGAACTGCCAAATCAACATTGCCCTCAAGTACTCCCCCGGTTACCAATACAGCGTCTACAGCGCCGACTACTCTGGCTGGGGAGACCTCGACGCCGGCGTCGCGGGCTTCGCCAAGTCAAACTACTACTTCTCCGGCGATACTGCACAGGTTCGTGGTTCCCTTGTGAAGGTATCATTATGACAGAAATTCACTGACTCGCTACAATAGGCTTCCACCCAGCTCTCCATCCCCGGCCCCTTCACCGGCCGCTACACCAAACACGATGATGTCCAGCTCTCGGTCTGGTCGCCCTGTGGTGGCGATGCGGCTCTCAACGTCAATTCGCAGGTCTACCTGACGCCCGTGGGCAAGGGCGCGGGTACCTTGGTTGCGGTCAAGGAGAGCGCCAAGTTCACTCACTCCGTCTACATCAAGTGGAGGCAATGCTAGATGTGGGTGCTGGATCACCGGAGTGGCGTTTTCGTTTTTCTTGCTGTATCGATTTTAGTTCTTCTTTTCTCAACGAAAAGTTGGGTGCCGGGGGAGGTCTGTGGATAGATTTGTAGGAGTTGTGAGCAATACCCAACAGTTTCAGTTCAATATGCAAGGCATTCCTAGATGAAGCTCTTGGGCATCTTATGAGAGTAGCGCTGGATTCTGTCGACCGCAAGACAGACATCGGTAGGTTGCTCATCGGGACCATTCTGTCCACCTAGCTCCCCTCTGGACTCACCGCCTTAGAACACAGATGGCGAGAGAGAACTTAATAAAATACCTCTTTCTCCTTCCTTAAAACAATGTAAGAACAAACTCCTCATAGCAAACATACCTAACTACTCCCAAACATCGTGATGTTCAACGAAGCTTCGCCCATCCCAGCCCCCCCAATATCCTCATATTACTCTAATATCCCCTTACCGGGTACACAGCACCGCACCCTGCGTCGACCACAAATTGCTTCTATTCTTACCTATGCACTTTTCTCCGTCATTTGCGTCTCGTGTCGTCTCGTTTATTGCATCCCGGTTCCTTGCAGACACGAACTGTGGGAAATTGGGGATCGCCCCAGGTGCATAAGGGTCCATTTGAGGCGAACACTGCGGAAATAGGATAGATGTGAAAGTAAACCGATAACACATCAGAACAGATACAACATGCAGGTGGCTTCTAGTTTCAGTATATGCTATGTTTTCTTCGACTTTGTTTGAAATACAAGGATATCCTACCACGTGCACGCAAATCCCAACAGTGATCTACCATCGCTCTGCTCAGTGTCCGGTAAACCTAATCAACGCTAGTGGTAGCAACACGGCCAACAACCACATCCTCATCCTCCGCTTGTGAACGCTCATCAATGCTCTCACGTTTGACATGCTCTAAGCTTTCGCTCCCCTCCTCCGTGGCATCCTCCTCATCTTCGACCTCTTCCCCCTGAGCCTCAGCCTCCTCCTCTCCCTGCTCCCCCTCCTGCTCCAAATATCCTGGCTTTTCCAACTCCTCACCACCCTCCACCCAAACTCTCCCCAACTCCGCCTCAACTTCTTCTTTCCTGCGCCTCCACTCCTCCACATTGCGCAGCTGCTCGCGCAAATCGTGCAACTCCTTCTCAACAGACGATTTCTCGGACTCTGTCCCGATGCGCTGGAACTCCCACTCGTCACCGTTTTCTCCCTGACCCAGGGTGAGCGTGAAGGTGTGGTAGCGCTTCAGGGAGGCGCGTGTGGAGATCGTGATGAGTGCTACACCCAACTGTTAGCTACATTGCAACATTCCAAATCTACACGGTAGTATCGCAAGACAGAAAGACTTACTGATTCCCTTTGCTTTCGCCCTCTCATACAGTAATCCCTCCACATCACTGCTCACTGCGCTCGTCCCCTCATCAATGAACGCATACCGCGGCTCGTGGTACAACAACCTCGCAATGCCCATGCGCTGCTTCTCGCCCCCGCTGAAGACGTCTTTCCACACTTTCTTGGTGTCCCAGCCGCCCTCGCGATCCGGGAGATAGCCTAGTCGGGCCTCTTCGAGGATCTGGCTGAGCTCGATGTCCCGCCGTCCGGCCTCTTTCATGTCGACTGCCGTGTGCGGGTAGATGACTTGGTCGCGCAGCGTGCCGTTGCTGAGATAGGGACGCTGGGGAAGGAACATGATGCCATCCGTGCCTATGGAGCGGGGACGGCTGACGAGTCCGCGGTACGTCGGCCAGAGCCCCGCAACAATGCGCGCTACAGCGCTCTTGCCGACGCCGTTGGGTCCGGTAATGAGGAGGTGCTCGCCAGAGTGGACGATGAAGGAGAGGGATTCGATGAGCTCATCGCCGCCCATGGGATACAGGGCTGGTGCAACGACGGGGACGTGTTCGAGACGGACGCCGTCAAAGCCCTTGTGAACGGTGCCCTGGATGTCACACATGGAATACAATTCCGGGCGAGTGCCTGGAGGTGGGTGGTATGCGTCTGCGTGGACACGATGTAGGGTGCTGATGAGGGTGTAGACGCGCGAGGTGTAGCCTGCTAGCTCGGAGAGGTCTTTGATGGAGTACATCATGCGGCCTCCGGCGTCGGCCAAAGAGAGCATGAGTCGTTTGTTGGTGATGAAGTCCTTCATGCGGCTGCGCTCGCGAGACGTGCGCTCGGCGCTCGTGGCAGAAAGTTCGGGCAGTCCACCCAGGCCGCCCCAGGTGGGTAGGAAGACGGGCAGTGAGGTAATGAGGTAACCGAAGGCGGACCATGAATATTTGAGGACGAAATCTTCCAACATGTTGTACCGGATCTTAAGACTGTAGATGCCTTCCATCCAGTGTTTGAGGTCCTTGAACCCCTTCTCCAGGAAGTGCTTCTCCATTTGATCACCCCCATAGAAAGCCACTTCTTCAGCATTCGCGATGAGGCGCGAGTGAAGGAAGCGGAAGTCCCCCTCTTTGCGGCCTTCGACCGCTTTCAGTTTCCCGAAAGGAGGTGACAGTTTGCGGAGGATGGTTGCTGTCAGGAAATAGTTGCCCAGCAGACCGGTAAGTGCCAGAGGACCCAGGGACCGGGCGAGCTGGTAGTTGAAGACGCACAGGTCCACCAAAGGCTTCCCTAACGAAGAGTACAGCGATGCCGCAGACGCACAGAACTGGGTCAAATCTTGCGTAATGTACTGGTCCGCGGATTGACCGACTCCGCCATCCAGATTCGTCAATTTGTAGTAGTTGAGATGGTCGTTGAGATAAAGGTCGTGGATGTATCGGGTAAGCCTGGTCCGGAACGCAATTGAGACCTTTGATTGCAGGAACTTGATCATGGCGTTGGTGTATGACCCCAAACTGCCGACTCCGAGCCACTTGAGGATTCCCCAGAGGAACGCCTTGCCATTGCCCGCCACCAAGTCCCGCACAATCTCTCCGTCTAATCGCGCAATGACAAGAGAGAGGTACGTCCGCAGCATCAAGAATGCGCTGTGACTCAGAAGAAGACCCGTCTCTTTGCTATTCCATCGTGGTATCATGATACTCAGCAAGCTGAGGAATTGGTGGAGAAAGGCCAGGTTCAGACCTGGCTTTGTTTGCGGCGGGGGAGCTTGAGGATTCGTAGCATCTGGCATGCGCGCCGCGCGCGGTGGCTGGAGAAAGAGTCGCCTATGCGCATCGAACGTGGTCTGTTTAGTAGGGTATATGACGACCTTGGAGGTGGCATCCCGGTACGGTACATATATCGTCCTGGAACCATCCTTCCCTCTTAGCCCAGAATTCCTCCTCAACAGCCGTCTGCCCGTCTCTCTCTCAGCATGCCGCTTTTTATACCATCTCTTTCCTCCATAACCTGTCCCTACTATCGTAAGAGCTAGAGTAATCGTGGCGATCAATTTCGTGAGTCGGGAAGCATTCGAGACTCGGGACCGCAACCGGCTGGCATAGTGGGTATAAAGGGTTAACAAGGGATCATGAGGCTGTCGTAGAGTGGATTGTGCGGCCATTGTAGGCCCTCGGTATCCTCCGGACGAGGATTAACATGTCGTGAAGTGTGCTTGAATGGACACGATGCTGTGCTCACAAGCAATGACATGCCCTGGCAGCTGTTGCGATGATGCGCCAACCCAACCAGCCTGAGCCGAGGCATGTGAAGATGCGCACGTGAGCGTCGCTGTCTTGGCAGTAACCCAGCCATCTCCCATGACCATCTGGCTCTCACGAATACATTTGCGGGCTACGGACTAGAACCATAAGTACCCCGTGTTTTTCTGATGGCAGTGCATTCTCTCTCTGAGAATCTTTGTCGTGCCGGGCCTAGTTGCACGACACAACCATACGATACCCTCCCTGCCCATAGGGAATAGACTTCCGCTCAATCCTCCTGGCCATTAATATTTAAACAGAGAAATAAAGTTATAGGTCACAGGAGGACATCGCGTGGATGCAGGTGGAAAATTAGCGTCTATTGATGGGAAAAGGGGTACATGGAGAGAAGTCCAGAAAACTCTGCAGAAAACTTAGTTCTCATGTCGCCTAGCAAACTCCAATGATTCTCGATCATGAGGAATCTTAAAATGTATGTCTCATTGTCTCATTATTCGTGAAAAATCGAACCCCGACCAACAGCGAACTTTTAGAACAGAAAGCTTTGTAACAGAGCAACAGAACATTGACAGGGAAATACGGCACCAATGCCCCTTCATCAAATCCCGTGGATCCCTCTCGACGTCAATTCGGATGTTTCTGTCGCACCAGAGTTCTCACGACGCTTTTATGACATGCTTACCAGCCTCAACAGCGTTCGTTCTGATACTGGCGGTCCCCTACGCCTCCAATGAGAACAGATCCTCAATCCCACGCCTGAGCAACGCAAACAACTGTCTGTCGACCGTCACTCTCTGCACTACCCAGACCGGATCCACATGTCGTAGCTGTGGTACCTCTCGGATGACTCTGGTAACCAAATGCACCGCAATCTCGAAGTTCACCCAGTACATCGCATCATATAGTGCGTGATATATGTGCGACTTTCCCGTGAAGTGTGCATCAGGCGCACCCAGTGCTTTCATCTCCGCAGTGTAGATTTCACGATAATATTCCCAGTTATATACCATCAGCGGTAGCTGGGTAGGGTTGTAACCATGGCGCCAGTCCTTGCGGAGGAACAACGGGAAAGATCCGCATCCAATGGAGCGGGGGACCGCAATGCAGCCGTCCCAATCAATGATGCCGGTTACGTTCCCATCCTCGTCCGTAAGTATATTCTGCAGATCCAGGTCGTTGTGCAGAAGGACGTAAGAGTTAGCCTCGTCTTCTTCGGACGTATTGCGCCTGGAGTGTTGGAAGGCTGGTTGGGCGATGATCAGGTCCACGATGTGGCGCATTCCCTGGCAAACTCTTCCTCAGTTTCGTGTTCCGCCTTTTGCTGCCTGGCTGGGAAAACGTGATCGAGCTGGCGCCGGAAGAAAACCGCCGGACTGTCACACGGCTGGCGGGTGATGAGGCAGTCACCCGTAAAAACCGAATCTTCGGTGATGTTGCCAAAGTTCCATTCCGTCCAATGTGTGACAGGACGCTCTGGGTCATCTTGACCTTCCTCTGGGTAGAATGGCATACCAATCTCTGTCCAATGAAGCCGCTGTAGCTGGCTCATGTATCGCGCGAGAGACGTCAAAACAGTGTTCCGTTTTCGTTGTGTTTCGGCATCCACCACATCTCCAGGTGCGGTGTCGAGATCGATATCTTCAATCCGGTCCACATTGAACCATGTGAGATAGGCAGGCCGGCCTGGAAGACGCTCCTGTATCATGTACGGAGAACCGATCGGGTCGTCGGTGGTGTAAGAGTATCCGTACACTCTAGGCACTGGCACATCGCTATGGCTGCGAATGTGCTGCAAGATGTAGATCTCACCACCCATCATCTCCAAATCACCTCGTCGCCAACGACCTGTGACACCGATTGCGGGTATTTTGATGACGTATTCCCTGTATACACCCTCCTCTTCATGATAAGCCTTCACAAATGTAACGCGATGGAAAGAGCCTTCCGTGGAGCCCTCTAACGTGCATTCATCTCTTTTGACAGGTGTTCCATATTCCGTAAGAGCATCAACAAATACTGTCATCAACTGATCTGGGCTGATGGCGCGGATAGTTGTCCAGTCTTGACGGCAGTGCAGTGGAGCTATTAGCTGCTGCACCGGTTCTTCGACACTCGACCCCCGGGCTTCTTGCGCTACCTCTTCTGATACGTCTTGGCCCCTGTCCTGGGCACTGTCGTCCGTCGCGTTTGTAGATGTATAACGCGAGTCGGCCAATGGTGATGAAGCGTTGGATCGTTTCTTGCAGTCGTCAAACAGATCTTCATCTTGAGGTTCTGTGGCAGCGTCTTTCGAGGTTGCCTTGGCTACCTCCATGATGGCAGAGTCCAGGTCAATCAGGTCTTGAGCTTGCAACTGGCTATGGTCAGAACCAAAAGTCGCGTCGCCATGCTTGGAGAGCCTTCTTACCATCTGCGTATTAAGAGGGGAATGAGAGAGGAGATCGAAGCCCGCTATTGCGGGAGCTTCTCGAATTGGACTGTGCACCCAATCAGCCCCGGGGACTGAGAGTATGTCGAACAACGGCGTGGCCGATGGGTGGATGAGAATTCCAGAAAGCAAGTCAACCGCTGACTCGGAGGCGGTGAGCGTATTATAATGGTCTGTCTCCGTTGTCATGTCAATGAGCAGGATCTGACCCAAAAACGTCTGCTTGAAGTCGGTGTCAAGCTGGACAGGAGGAGCGGGGATTTGAAGGCGATAAAGGGATTCCATTGTGTTTTGACTAATGACACAATGCCGAGAAAAACAGTTGCAAGGGTTGCTCGAAATTCGGATCGCGACGAAGGAGGAGTTTGGTGCGGACCCGAAAGAGAAACCCGAGAAAAGAGGCCTAGGCGAGCAGCGAGGATCGTGGAAAAATGAAAATTGAGGGAAGGATCGAGATTGCGCCTAAATTGGCGCGGTCGTTCGTGTTGTAAGAGGAAGTGGTGGATGTCGCGTCGCTGGAGGGAAGCGCCTACGGAAACACGCGCCGAGAGAGCGCGTCGCAAGGAAATAGTATGAAAAGTCCGTGAAATGCCTAGGAAGGCTTGATGTATGTAAAAAAGGATGCTTCGGTTGGTGTTTATCGGGATCGTGATGTTTATCATTCGAACGTCGAGGACCAAAAATATCGAGTGGCAAATTTTGTTTATAAACCGGGTAACGTGGGGCAACGATCAGGTCACAACTCAAAACATCCATGATGAATGAGTGTTGATGAAGCATGAGTGTCAAGAGCTTCAACTTTTGATAACCCTGGGAAGTCAAAAGGACACATAGAAGCGGAGTGGAAAACAAGTGATGCCGCAGTGAAGTTAATCTGCACTGGCAGTTGTCAAACTTGCAGGATTGCTTGTGATATAGAAACTCCGTTGGATGACTGATTTAAGTTTGGTTTAATAGATCGAGATTGCTCTGGTACTATGGCGATCTGGAAACCCCGACGAATGTCTCGCATGGGAAACCAACCCTAGCTGGCCATTCGAGCAGCTCAAACGGCACTTGAAAACCCGAGTAACTTGCTAACGATCTGTGATAGTTTAACACAGAGCAAATTCTTGTTAGCAAGTAACAAATATATAAGGGTTTCGGAAGTCACAATGTTGCAGCTGGGCACTGTGTTCGACTGTCTCACCTTCGGTATCGATCGTCCAATATGTTGAGTTGAGAGTTTCCCATGTATCGTCACCTTTTTCCAGCCTACGAAGATATGTATAAGGCGGAGCTGCCTTCTATGCTACAGGTCACGGTGAGATTATCACTCAACATATTCTCTGCATTCCTTTACAAATCTGAACAAAGTATATAGCGCGTTTTTCATTTCCACGGGTTGAGACATCCACCAATGCTCTCAATCTGAGTACCTTTTCCGTATTATATAAATGAAAATGAACTGTTCTTAGAATTTTCATGGCAGCTTTCGAGAGAAATACTCCGTCGATCAAGCCGTCCGGCACGACTCTCAACCTCAACCGCCTGTATGATGGCTCGCCTCCTGCGCTTGCGAACAAAAGGCGCCCGAAACATTCACAACGCGCACCAAGATATAAATATAATGTGATTGTATTTAAACTTTCACTGCTGATCAGGCGACAAGCGGCTGTCACCTATGATGCGCTGGCCCTTGAGGCTTTGTGGCGTGAAACGTGGGGGACCGAGCCACCGCTTCTCGTCGCGTTATGGTTTTGTCTGAAGACTTTCACAACTTAGTCTCTACCCCAAATCAACTTAATGCAACACAACTGTCAACACACCTGACAGCGTCGACTAGAGATCCCGATACCAACCTTCCTCAATTGTTCCCTACAGGCTTGAAAGCGCCCTTCCCACAACAAGAAATCCACCTTGCTAATTGGCGCGCTCTTTGTTCAACGGTTGTATTCGAAGCTCTTCTTGCTGACCTCGTATACTCGCTTCCTTCGAAACTTCTCTCCAAAGCTAAACACATCTCACACCGCGCCCCAATGTCCTCGGCCCTCCAGCATGTGGACCTCTCTGCCCCCCAGCTCGAAGATTACCAAAGTCCGCTTGATTTTAATAGACTGTACCATGTCAACTTCCGAGGCGGCAACTTCAACCCCAGGATACGGAACATCTACAAGCTCACCAGGAATGGAGGTCGTCTAGTAGCCGTTCTCACAGATGCTGTATGATGGCTCCACTCCTGCGCCTGCCACCCAAAGGCGCCTGAAAGTGGCGCTTCGTTGTGGATACACAATGCACACCATAGTAAAAGGTTCATGTAACTGTATCTGAACTTTCACTGTTAGTCAGGTCACGAGCTGCTATAGTTTATGCTGCCTTGGCCCCCAGGCGTGGTGGTGGCATTAAACGCATGCACCGGGCCACCTCTTCTCGTCGCGTTCGGGTCCTCTTCGAAGGCTTTCACAACTTTCAGTCTCTACCTTAAACAAACAACACAACCTACAACATATCGCACCGCGCCGCAATGTCCTCGGACCTCCAGCAAATGGACCTCTCCGTACTTCGTGTCGACGATTACGAAACCCCCATCAACTTCAACCGACTCTACTCCGTCAACTTTCGAGGCGACGTCTTCGAACCCAGTATCCGCAACATCTTCAAGTTCACCAGGAACGCAAGCCGTCTGGCGCCAGTCATCACACATGGGGAACACCACTGTAGGCCTCCCGGTGGGAGGGCTCATGCTGTTCAGAGAGACTGTCTTCTGGAAATTCATCTAGGCTTTTGTCAGCATCCCATTCTGCTGCCTCTGGGGCCCCTTGAATCGGCTTGGAGGATGCGGCTTTGTGGTGAAAGGTTCTCGGTACAGTCGGGTGGTTGTGCCACACATTCATATCTGAACACGGATGCGAATAACTTCCTGTCGAACGCTGTCAAGGGACGGCCATACGCGATGCCGCTGCTTTTGCCACACGAGATGTCTGGTTATAATGATAATCCGGAAAATCCTGGCATCAGTGTCGAAATTTGGAATGAAGGAGTGCGCAAAGCCCAAGAGGAACTGGCAGCAAAAGTGGTCGAGATCCAAAATGCTCGTAAGAAAGCCGAAGCGGATGCGGAAGTAGAGGGAGAACAAGAAGTTGGACATGAAGTTGAAGCCACACCCCCGTCACATAATAACGCGGGTAACAATCCTGAACAGGAGATGGGTGCCGAAGTTGATGGCGCTGTCTAATTCATGCATATGGAGGACTGGCGCAGATACGAGCACGAAAGAAAGCGCCGAGATTCTATTCCTCGTGCGCCTACAAAGCTACGGAGAGGAAAGCTAAGACCTGCGCAAACAGTCGCAGAAAAGTTGCAGTCCAAAAAGTCTGCCCAGCAACGGGCGGATCACTTTCCGAAAATTCACACCCTCCAGAGATCCTACTGCCCGGACCAGTACTAAATGGCGACCTCCGCGCTCTCATGAAAAAGGCGCCCAGGAAAAGTCGCCGGAGAAGTAGCTCTCACTCCATAGGACCCAGCGATAAGGCCTTACCGTGGAATCGAACCAACGCTATCTTAGGTCCACAAACTCCTCAGGTCCCACTCCCAGATAGACGAGCGGAAGATCCAGTTCGTGAAAGCGCAACCCTTCAGCGGAAGGTGAAGTTTCTGAGAATTGTCTCAACTAGGCTTCCCAATAGACCTGAATCCAACCAAACACTCCCCCAACAATGCGTGGAACGGAACTCTGGTACTTCTCACGGAGAGACAAGACCCAGCGTGACTTACGCGGCTGCCGCCCGGGGGTCGCTGCAGAGAAATGGCTTGACAGGGTTGTATCCTATTCACGAAAGCAATGTCAGCTCGGAAAAGCGAGAGGATTGCAAGGACCTCGAAGAGATGGACGCGAATCTTCGCGGAACTCGAGAGAGGGAGGGACGAGAAAGCGAAGGTGAGACAGGAGACGGTGAACGGACTCTTGTTGCCCACCGGGGGCGCCGAGGGGGCAAACGCTGAGGACGGTGTTCCAAAGAATGGACATCTCAGTCAGGTGTTGAACTTACGATATGGGCGTTTCATTTTTTTGACAAGCGACGACCACCGAAGCCGGGAGTTGCGTAGTTTGAATGACTTGATGCAATGTTGATAGGATAATCAATCTGAGATTTCTTCCACTGTAAGGAGCACCAGCATGGATCTTGACGACGTTTGACGACGTTTGACGACGGTTCTCCTTTGGCTCTTCTTCCTGCTTCGTAACTTCGTTACACACCTCTGCACCTGTTTCTCACTTGCTTCGAGACCCTAATAATATACAATTAAGTTTCAAGGACTCGAGGGAAATTCCCGAATAACTTCAGACACTCAAACGTCGATGACCAATGCGGTGAAAAGAAGCATGCTCTCTTGTTGCCGGCACTTTTCTCCTATGATGGACGAATGCGGCCAGAAACTCTATATCTTTGAAGTTGACGTATCAGCATAGAACGAGATAGCGAGAAGAAATCATACAGAACTGAAAGTGCGATTAGAATCCGCCCAGAAAGGGGATTTATGGACAATAAGAAATGGTAACCGGTCCATGCGTTCAGATGGGCGGAGGGAATTCTGGCGGAGACGGGTAGTGATCGTCGATGCGGCTTCTAATCAACCCGGCGTCTCCAAATCCGCACATTCGTTTGTCCTATTTGTCCCACCGCTCAGGGACAAAGAACAAATGAAAACACTCAGCAGCTGGGCCTGAATATGATCTAAATAGCCGTACTCCGGACGAACGGTCAACAGTGACACGTCGGAGGGATAAGCCACGATCTCTATCAGAAGGGGATAGTAGTTCAGATGGCGAAGGGATCATCACTCGAACAGCTGAATCGGTGGAGTTTCCTCGATCCGCGTATTGTTCTTCTCGATTCTGGCTCAGGTCAGAAGCCATAATATGCATGAGAGAGTAGAAGTTCCTACTCAGCGTGCCTGAGATGAAAGCTTCCCCTACTCTGCTGGCTAAGGCATGGGTAATCCGCGCACGAATATCAGCATGCGGGCAGAAAAATTATGGTAGACTATATGATCTCCAGCTGTAGCAGTACAGCAGTACTGAGGTTTGGGGCTAGACCTACGCTAGACGCCCACAGCGTCATAGGGCATTGTGGGGTAGGCATGCCACAACCATATCACCGAAGTGCGAGCGAGCAGCGACGTAAATATCAGAGCACTTTCGAGATGAACTGGCGAACATTTCTCTCCGATTTTTGTTTATTATGGAACTGCACATACGATAGGAGGATTGAAGCAATTTACGACCCGTTTTCGGCCTGTTCGAGGATCTTTCCAGTGCTGGTTGCTCCCGCAACAGTACCCATTTCCCAAGTTTCGCAGGGCCTCATCTCACGATGTCTGAAGAAGAACCTTCGGAGAGACCACCTCGGCCGGAATCCGAGTTTATCGACAACGAGCTCACTCAGATCCAAGCGTACGTGGATGCGACCAATGCTCATATCAAATTCTTGGAGACCATCGCAGGCGAGAGTGCGAAGGACAACCTGGCGGACATCAAGCGGGGCTTGAAGGATGCGCATAGGGGGCTGGAGAGGCTGGAGTCGCGCTTTTCAATGGTCGGAGATATAAAAACGGACGTATGGCAGACGTACAGACGTGTGAGAGAGCTTGAGGAGCGGCTTGAGAAAGGGGAACCGCCCCCTGTTCGACCAGTGACCAGGCCTCGGGCAGGGACAGTGAGAGCGGTGACTGCTGCAAGAACAGCGTCGGTGTCTGGCGTGGAGGACACGGGAGAAGGAATACCTATAGTCACGATAACGAGTCCATCACCCGGTCGGTCAGTATTTCAAGGCGAACCACGGCAGGTCTCCACATCCAAGGCACCGGAACGACCAAAAACCAGGACTCCAGAACAAGAAGACAGAGAAGAGTGGCACGACGCCGTGGCCGCGCTGCCGAATGTCGCACCATTCGCAAGTCCCCCAAGATTGCATCGAGTAGGAGAGAGTTACCCCTTGTCCAAGCCTCAGAAGCTCGGCGAAGAAGGCAAGCGGAAACCAGAGTCGGAAGTGAAAAGAGTGTCGGGTGTCGCTTTCCCAGTCGTACTGGCGAAGTCTCGCGATGAAGTGTTGCAGAGCATCGCGGAGGAGGAGAAATTCGAAGGGGCAGGTCTCAACGACCCGCGCAGGAAAAGGGAAGGGAGCGCCGAGGGGCGCATCATCACCCAGGCAGTCATGACAGGCAACTCGGATCCCAGGGTTTGCCTTCCGCACCTCGCCTACATCAAGGTGCACGAAGTGCGCGACCTGAAGACGTGGCTCAAGCGGTTTCGATATGTGCGGGAGTCGAAGCGGGTCACTAGGACAGAGAAGATTCTACATCTGCTTACGCTGCTCCAGGTCGGCTGTCGGTTCGAGTCGGTCGCTGTTCTCTTCTCACGGACACCGAAGGAGGTGGTTGCGGCCTGTCAAGAGGTATTCGAAGGACTGCTGGAGATGCACAGTGAGACGATGCTACCGACGCGGAGCGTTGCAAAGCGATACCTGTACCCCGAGCTATGGCACATTGTCCACAACTCTGGCCTCCTGGACAAAGAAAACGAAAACCTTGTGTACTATCAGTGGACAAAGGAAGCTGTATACAAAGTCCTAATCACGCTGAATGTTTATATCGGCAGGTATCGGAGCCAGGGGCGGTTTGCATTGGAGGGCGACATACTCGACTGGGGACGATATATCGATGTCCGGCGTGATGAGGATGTCTACAACGTTGTCCGCTGTATCGAACGACTTCAGTCGATACCTCCCACTCCCGAGAAACCCGAGACGCCACGCCCAATTGCAAGGGGTGTTGCCCCAAGAAGTGTTGACATTGCTCCGGGTTGATGATGCCGCACTCTACGAGAGTTGAACATGCTCACTCTCACAATTCATGTTGACGACCAGGCGACGAGCGACCGCTGTTTAGGGATGCTACTGTCTAAGCAGTCCGAGTGAGTAACAGTCTGGAGTTGCCAGAGTTCGTGGCACCACGGAGTACGGAGTACAGCTGACGGCGATCCTTTTAAGCTTAAAACAAACCCGCGCGACCCGTGACGTCGGAATCTTGGCAAGGAGACATTGTCCATTTGGGGTATCGCTCAAGGGGCAGCGCCACTGTTTCAACTTTCAAGCTTAAATCGTGAAGCTTGGCATCATCGCATGCATGCAGCATGTGTGCATGTGGCGTTCCGATGGACTCAACGGCTTTTGCGAGTCCGAGGCTGGATGGTCCGAGGTCGCCGACGAAATTGCGAGCAACACGCCTGCGCCTCTGGAATTCAAAGTCACGCAATTTGATTGTCGTCTGCTCGGATGCATAGCCATCGCCAGCTGCAGGGCGTCGCAAGGAGTCGCAGGGACGACTTCAAGTTCCAAGTTCCAAGCAGACCCTGGACTCTTGGCATCCGCCAGGATCCGAGGATCGTTTGGGGGTGCGGGCGACCAATCACGGGGGACGGACGCTCAACGCTGCACAAGTTACAACTCCTGAATGTCTTCCCCCCCCCCTGTGCGCCTCTCATTTCTCCTTCTTCACCCGTTTCCTCGAGTCCTCAGTTCGCTCCTTCACACCTCACTGCAGTCCCTCCCTCAACTACTGTGCGGCTGGTTTACGCACGACCACACTCATTTTTCGAATTGATAGCCTCTTTCGTCGCGACAATGCTCTCCTTCGCTCTCCCTGCCGTCGCCCTCCTAGCGGCGCTCGCCCCTACCACCCTAGCCCAGACCTTCACCGATTGCAACCCGTTACAGAAGAAAGGATGCCCGAATATGCCCGCTCTCGGCGGTAACGCGACTTTCCGCTTCAATGATACCCTCTATGACAAGATCTGGGACAAGAGAAACCAAGGAAAGGTGGACTGGAGCGAGAAGGGCGCCACAATGACCGTCGAACGTAGCGGCGACTCCCCACAGCTGGTCTCCAAGTTCTATATGCTTTTTGGCCGCGTAACCGTCATCATGAAGGCTGCGCGTGGTCGCGGCATCATATCCACCGCAATCCTGCAGTCCGAAGCCTTGGATGAGATCGATTGGGAGTTTAAAGGAGACAGCCCCACCGCCATGACCAACTACTATGGAAAGGGCCACAACGAGACCGCCGGTCGGGGAGCTGACTTTGGAATGGCCCCTCCCCAGGACGATTTCCACAACTATACCCTTGACTGGACCAAAGACCGCATCCAATGGTGGCTAGACGGGAAAATGCTGCGCGAGCTGAAGTACGCCGACGCTGAAGGCGGAAAGTATTTCCCTCAGACACCCATGGTGGGGCGCCCTTCTACGTCGTTGCGACGGAGCATTCGTACTGACGCGCATGCTAGAATATCCGCATAGGAATCTGGGCTGCAGGCGACAAGGACAAGAACCAACCTGGCGTAGTGGTGAGTGCTAGACCAGCAGGAGCAAGCGTGAACCCTCTAATCAGTTACAGCAATGGGCCGGCGGTGAGACCGACTTCAAGCAAGGTCCCTTCACAATGCTTCTGCAGGAGGTGTTTGCCCACGATTACACTTCTGCTAAGGAGTATTCCTGGGAGAATATGGATGCATCTGGCACGTGGGACAAGGTTAAAGTCATTGAGTGCGTGCCACCATTCAACTTCTAAAGCTCGGCTAACAAAACTTGTAGGGGCAAATCCGCTGCCCTGACGGAATACGAGAAGCCTACTGGTGTGCGCAACCGCTGGGCCGCTCTTGGCCGCACCGCACACATTGCCATCATCGCATCCGCCGCCGGTGTGGTGGTCATTGCAGCGGCCCTTATCCTGTTCTGCTGCATCAAACAACGTCGCGCCGGTCGACGCGCGGCTGCAGCCTACCAGGCCCAGCAGGACAAAGAGGCTGCTGAGCTGCTCGAGTATCGTGGTCAGCAGATGCCTGGCGGAAAGTTTGGATACAACCGTATCTGAATGTATCCCTAGGACTCGGCTTTCCTGAGAGACTAGGCAGATGATTAGGCACAATGCTGAAACTCTCCGCCGCTCTATCGGCATCTCCAAGTCTGACGGTAGTTTCCACGACAGGTAGAGGCCCGGCTGCTCTGCATGTTGCAGCTGTTCTCACAGCTGATTGTTATGACGATTCCGATACCCTTTTTCCTTGTGCTGCGACTGCTGTTTGGGTAGATATCTCCTTTAATGTTTACATGGCTTGATGCCATGCTGTGTACTGCAAATATATCCCTGTATATACTCACAAACTGACAAACATTGGACCCGGTATTAGAACCTGTACAAAAGTGATATTGCTTGTGACCGTCTTTGTTCGAACCGGGGTCACTCCACCCTGTGGGGCGCGATGCTTGGCTAACATGCAGCCAATCATATAACTGCTCGCTCAACATCACGTCACATATTCGCTGCCGGTCTTGGATGGTCTCACTCCACATCCACCAGCCTCAGTTGGACGGCTGCTTTGCCTGTAATCTGTTATAGAATGCGAACAACTCTTCGACTCGAATTCGATTCACGGTTAACCCTTCTTCCACCTTGACGTTCCTACAAACGATCTATTTGAGAACAACCATGGACATTACCATGATAACCCCGCCGGCCTCATCTGTCGCCCCATCCTCCCTCACGTCGCCTCTCCCTCACCCGCGTCGACATCCCTTAAAGCCGGGGAGCTCTAAAGAGAGTGAGCTTATCCGATATCTTGACCAAGGACTCAATGCTGTGCAATTGCGCGTGGAGAATCGAGCGCAAAAGCCCGCCGAGGGCTCAACGCAAACCATAGGCTACGAGCATTTTGGTGAGGTGGAAAGGGATCTGGAGCCTCTCATCGACGTGCTCTGGGTATCTGGGTCCCGTAGGTCTTTACCAAGCGTCGTATTGACGGTGCTAACGGAATACTTACAGCAAACCTGCAAGTCCCATACCTCCTCAACATCGCGCGCTCTCTAACCGAATACCTCCCACTTTTCCCCGCTTCCCCTAAAGCCACCTTCCGCCTTCTTGACAAGCTCGATACCGCCTTCTCTAGTCTCTTGTTAGGAAAAGATGCAGACAAAGGCGAACCGCTCCCTGGCTTTGAAAATGGACGTACAGTCAGCATAACGGACAAGGTTCGCCTTAAAGGGATTGTAGATCGAACCAGACTTGTAGTAGTAAGAACGTTAGGCGATGGCCTTGTCGATGAGGAGGGTGAGGCTCTTGTCAAAGAAGATGAAGCCATGCCGGACGACGATACAGTGAAGTTTGAAGGGTTTGAGAATAATGACAGCGACGATGAGGAAGACGACGAAGACTGGAAAGAAGCACAGATTGGAAAGGTTTACGAGCGAACCATCGGGGAACTGGGCGATGTGCTTGGTGGACCGCCTATTGGGATAATCACAGAAGAGTGATTTGCGTTCCAGGTCTAGTGCCTTTCATGGTCTTCTCTGCAGATACCCCAAGGTGATGATTGCAAATCATCCTTTTTATGACCTCCCTCACACTCTCGAATGAGTAGCCGAGAGTTTCTTCACTGTCCATTTACTTGATGAGATACCCTCGTTCCAATTCTCCGTGCCTTCTTCGTCCGTCGAAACATTGTGGCAAGCCTCTTTCAGCCTTTTCTTTATTTTGTCTGTATATTTATTTCACTGCGAACGAGTGTGATTGGGGGCCTCATCGTCTGCGGCAGCTCGCGCGCCTGCTTGGCGGTGTTTTCGCGCGTCTGCGCGTGCCTTCCAGAAAGGGAAGTCGGCGATGTTCGACGCGCTTCAAATGCACACCTCTCTTCCAGGTCCGGTACCGCAATACCTGGGTAACCATTTGCCGCCACCTCTCATTCGGATATTGTTATGCAATATCTACACATCTCACTATAACCACTCTGTATTGCGACGATCTATCAGCTGGCCTGGGTCTGCTTACTATGCCAACATACAATCCCGTCGGTATCTCCATGCGCCTCGGCGCCGTCGACTTCTCCAAAACCGTGACCCCCATCGAGAAGCGCAAAGAGAATGCCGCCGAAAGCAGGGATATCTCCGAACGAGCACTGCGCGAGAGTGATCCGCTTCAGGAGGAGAGTGTATCGTTACCCGGCGAGGGGAACGACTACAACCTCAAATTCTTACAAAACGTTCCCTTCCTACAAGTCCAGGCATGCGCAGATGCCGTCTGGGGCCAGTCGAGAGGTAGAAAGCAGCCCAAAGCGCTCGCGCTACACGTGGAGCTCTCCGAAAAAACATTCAAAGCCTGCTCCGCGCCAGACAAGGAGCCACATCGACTCATGATTGATGTGCTCTTCAACGGCACGTTGGCCTCTAGCGTGGCGATTAATTTGCGGGATATCCGCGGATTCCGCGCTGGGAAGTCGCTGCATCAAATCTTCAGCGGCGCACGCAACAGCATTTCCACTGAGCGACCATGGATTCTGCTCCCGCCCGGGCAGCCGGTCGAACGCCACATTGACAACCAAGACGGTACCGCATGGCAACGATGGGAACGACTTTCCGCAGCTCTCGTCCGCGAAGCAGATCAGCGCGGCTATGATGATTGGGGCGAGAGGCCGCCTAGTGCAGATTACCTGGCGATGCTCGCAATGACGTGTATGCCGGACGCAGTCAAGTCTCTGCAGGGCCCAGGATCGAGTACCTTCGGTGTCGTCGACGTCATTGTCACTGCTGGAACATGTGAAAAGTCGCGCCAGTACATCAAGGAGCCTGAAAGGCTATCGGACCCGCGTTACAAACACGTAACTGTGCCACAGCGAAAGAAACACGATGCGGTGCGCTTGAGCGGTGGGCCAATGGATGTCTCTGAAGAGGATGCAGATGTACTTATCGATCCCCAGCTCAGGGGAAGCAGTCTCATCGGCGATTTACAGGGACCGTTTCCGCAAGCTCCTGCCAATACGCCCTTACACACTTCTGGCCTCTTGGATAGTGAGAACCTTTGCACCCCAAGCCAAGCTTACCCTGAGATGACGCCCGTATATCCGAATGATGTAACAGTCAATCCGATGGAGGTAGAGCGTCCTTCTATTACGGGCCTGCCGACGATTAATCCTAATATGCACGCTGCACGGCTCATGGGACACCCCGATTTTAGCCCAGGCATGAACGGCACGCTTCCACAAATGGCTCCAATGAGACGCGCCGTAGATTTCGCCTTCGGATTACCAGGTTCCAGTAGTCCTTACCAAGGAGGGCCCAATGCACACGCATTCGTGGAACCAACCCCCCCGCCGCAAACAAGGTTCCCATATCTCCGGCCAGTACAACATTCTGGGCCGCTGCCGGCAGTAGCGAACTGGCCTCTTCCCAAGCCAAAATTACCAGTTGATCCACAGCTTGTAGACTCCAACCAACCTCGGCCAAGTGTTTCGCTTTCTCGGCTAGTAATCACAGGAAAGGATGGTGCCGTAGTAATTGACCATTGTTGGGAGGTTCCCCAACGTATCTACATTGGAACGAGGAGCAGGAAAATTCCAGCTGGCGGCTTGGGGAATATCCGCGCACCTAAGAATGCTGTGGAACGCCGAGAAACGAGAACCCAGGCGAGGCAGCAACTTCCAGAACCCGCTCTTCTGGAGACCCCGCCTCCCACATCTCCGGCTCGGGTGGAGATTGAGGAGGGAGCTATGAGTGACCAGAAAGCCTCAATCATAGACGAAGTGGAAGACGCCCACACGGACAAATTGATGACAAAATCAACACCACTTTCCTCCCGGGATACACAAGACGCGACCGCCCTAGTCGGCAACCTCGAGCGCAACGACAACGTGGCCCTCCCAGCTACAGCCTCCCGCATCGCTCCCGTCGCGACTTACAAGCCAATGATCCAAGGAGGAAAAGCGGTTACCTACATTTATGATAACCCGGAAGACATTCTACGGGAATGGAAGAGTAAGCGGCGCCAGAAACGTTCAGAGGGCGAAAAGCACTCCACAACCGACTCGAGAGGTACTAACGCTACTCGTGCAGATCCTCCTATGGAAAATGCGGTTATAGCCGCTCCTGTCTCCGGCGTAGTCTCCACTGCTGTGCCTTCTGACACTCCTGTGGCTGTTGCTGTTCCGCCTCCCTATAATATGGTAGAGCATGCTGTTGTTGTGCCTGCAGCCTTGACGACCACGGATCCACAATCTTCTCAACAGCGGGATGCTCCCCTCTCAAGTCCTCTGTCCAGTGCCCTGGGCACGCCCGAGATCATGGCGGTACAGCACCAAGGTGGACGCACAGCACAGAACACTATACCTGTAATCAGTCCCTGCAATCAGAAAAACACCGTGCGCGATCCAGTTTTTTCTCATCTCATACATACGCCAGCGGATATGCGTGCTGTTTCTGCATCTCAGAGGAACGGAAGCACGGCCATGAACCGTCTGGCTGCCACTCAAACTCCGCAAGCCTCGGCTGGAGGAGATGCGCCGGTCACTTCTGCTGCCATTGCAGCATCCGCCTCCATTCCTCTAGACCCACGATTACAAGAGCAGTCGCGATCTCAGGTCAACGCCAACACCACAACCTCAAACACCGCCACCGCACCCAATACCGGTAAACGCAAAAGACGCTCCTCCCCCGCCGTTGTCATCCATAGCAAACCTTCCACATCTCCTGAGGCGAAGGAGGACCTGAGCAAGGACTGTATCATCCGGTATGCGGATAATGGTGTAGTGAGGAATGTAAGATGTGAGAAGAAGGGGACGTTTAGCGAGGATATGGTGGTTGTGGGGATGAGGTTTTATGTTCCGGGCGTGTAGGGTATTGATGAGGGACAAGTGAAGGTGTGCTTGTGGAGAGAGTGATGGAAATGTGAGCGGAAAGGAAAAGGAGATGTCGTGGGCGCCCTGTGGAGGATGCCGCTGTGCGTGCGTGACTGAGGAATGTGATAGGGCTAAGTGATTGAGGAGGGGGGATGAGAAACATGAGATGTACGACTATGTGTGTTCGAACGCGTCAATAGGCTGCGTGTTTGTCCTACGAACTATGTATTTGTCTCCATGATGTAGCTCACACAGTGGATTCGAAGGGGGTTGGCATGGGATGGAATGAGAGGCATCGGAAAAAGGAAACCAATATAAACACTATCAAAGCGGATGGCGAACGTTGCACACCCGTGACGGAGTTTCTTGAGACGTGCCCTTGCAATTATGTGGACGGCTGCCGTAGTGAGGCAGTATAAACGGTATGTGTCACTTAACTTCCAGAGACAAAAGGATCAAGGGCCGAATATGCTATTCTCGCACACGCCCGAGGCTTGAATGATCCGGCGGTATGCGAACGTGGTGCATTCGGGCGGCGCAGTCAAGTAAGCAGATTGATATGGAAAGCATGATCTTTGAGGAAGGGGGAGAAGAGATAAAGACTCGGATCCGCAGCCGCCTGGAGCAATCGTAGGCAAGTTGGTGTAGTTGCGCACTCCATGATAACTCGAAGGTTAGACGGAAGTCGAGCGAGCCGTAAGATGTTCCATCGTAAAGGAGTGTACCAATGTTTATACATTAGAGAGTAGTACACTCAATGTAGTAAGGGATCCGAATTGTCAATTCCAGATCAGGCGCAACTCGGATTCTGGGACGAGGTCACCGCTTTGAGGGACACAGCCAGCGCCGTGCGCAATCGACAAAGGCGGGTCGATCATCTGAGATATTTATGATCACATGGGTGAGATGACAGAGTATAGCACCTGCGCAAATTGATGCGTTGTGAGCAAATTGCATCGCAAACCCAGAGCGAGGAAACGGGTGATGACTAAGCGTGGATGATCGACGTTAGCTCGCTAGCGTTATTTCGCTTGGCGCTGGCGGGGAGCTAAATTCAACGTCGTCTGATGGCAAACCTCCACACTTTTAACAACGGTTCCCTCGCCTCATCGTTTTTTCCCTTATAACCCTAATACTTCGATCGTACGACCGTACCGAAAGTACAGTGACTTTTTCTCCGCTCGATGGCGTTCCGCATTCCCAGTGATCTTGGATTGTACACCATCGCTTACTATAGCTAGCTATATTTAGGCGGCAAAAAACACGCGCAGAAGAGCAAGATTGAAATGAAAAGATATGATTAGGATCATTGATATCGTGTACATGAATCGCTGTACTGCAGCTGAACGAGGGCGGTCCCACGATGACGTGATGATGTTTACATATGGCCATATCCAGCTTTTCCAGATACCAACATTACCATGCACCCAACATTTCTCTGTACCCAGAATTTATCGTACTCAATGGTTCTTTCACCCAAATGTCCGTTTATGAATATCCCGAACCGTCTAGTCCTTGAGCCAAGAGGGGGCGGAGCGATGGAAGGTATCCTTGTGGACCTAGAAACCTGGGAGACCCACGATCAGTACTCCGCTGAACTGAGGAAGAGGATATTCTGGACCCCGTGTACTCACAGTCTGATACTCAGGGTCGCCTCACGACACGGAGCGCTCCATTGCTCTGAAACAGGTCCGCCTCGGTCTTGGCTCTAGCTTCGCGTTGCGCGGCCTGTTCCTCGGCCTTTCTCTGCTCCTCCATTCTTTTCTTGGACTTGAAGAAGTTACTCAGCTTCTTCGTATTTTTCTTGGCTTTCTGGCGCTGCGCTTCCGCGTCCAGAGTCGCCTTGCGAGCCAGATCGGCCTCGGTCTTCCGAACCGCTCGTCGATGCTCGTTCTCCTGCATCCTACGGTTCTTGAATCCATCGAAGATTTGAGAGAAGTCTTGGGCGTCTTGGGCGCCTTGGACACCCTCAGCCAGCTTTTCGGCTTGTCCTTCCATCAGTTCGACGGGCCTTGCGTTCTCCTCCCTCCTCTCGGTGCCCGCTTCGACGACTTCCGCCTGGATATCCAGTACAAGCCTCGATTCGTCGATGAAGCCCGTTTCTTCCAAATCTCGAAAGAACTCATTGTGGCCTGCTGCGAAAGGGTGGTGACGACAGCCCTTTGAACGCCGACAGAGAACTTCGCAGCAACGAGCTACAGTGGCATCACTCAGGATCACCCCCGCGGAACATAACATGTAATGACATGCTATGTAACAGCTTCGGTCTTTGGCAGCGTGGCAATAGTCACAATGGTCTGCAGCCCGGTGAGCGGACGTATCAGAATGAAGGAGAGTACACTCACGTGTTTTAGCATTCTTGGCCCCTGTTCGTATGTTCCTCATCAGAGGGTCGAAGTTGGCGACCTCCCAGTTTGGCCCATATAGCCGCTTGAACACCTCATGTTTGTCCAACAACATCGCCCCTCGCTTCTATGCTTGGTCAGGGTTGACGGAGGACTGAGTGATGGCTCTGAATTACCTTCCCATAGTATGCCTTACACAGCCGGATCCAAAAGAATGTCGAGCTGGAAGTTGAATGCGACGGTTGGGGTTGATTAGGTTGGAAGTTGACAAGTTGAGGTTGAGTGGGGACTGATTGGGAGGTTGCAGCTGAGTAGGTTCGAGTTGAACAGGTTGAAGTTAAGGTGGGTGCGGTTGGGGGGTTGGTGCAGCGAAAACAGAAGGGGAAGAAGTGGGCGCACCGCGAGAAGTCTTGATAAGGCGGGCCTTGTACCGCTGATCCTGTGAAAGACGGCGCTAATCCCGTTACAGGTTCTCCCAGGATCATAGCGAGGGTTCTTGTGAAAGCTCAATTCCTGCTTATGTCATGTGATGCATGTACGGGGGCGCAATGCTAGGTCCGCGCGTATCTACTTGCGGTGAAAGGGCTATGATGCGCAATCTTCAGCCATCCACCTTCCGCTTCTCCTATACTACAGCAGGCCGACATACAACCATTTCACATCAAGTCTATATACGTCGACGTTGCTCAGTGCTCACTTGTGCTGTTGACTACCCTATACATTGATCAGAGGATTTTGAGCCGTCAGTGCGGAAACCCCGCTCCTTTTCCGAAGATTTATCTCGTTGACTCTGTCACTATCTCATGTTTGCGCCGACAAACATTTCCTTGAATGCGCCTGCGACCTATCAGAAAGCCATTTCGGAACGATCCGTTGTCGTCCTGGGTTTGATGGAATACGTTCCGCCGGGTTGCTCAGAAACCCACAATTGTTGTTGCTCCTTCAACATGCCGTTGCTGCCGCAGCATTCACTGGTGTATATCCCTGCGACCCAACACTGCGGTAACGGAGGCCCAGCCCGTCCCCAATCACGTGTGCCACAGCTCTAATTCCAATCGAAAATCTCATCAAGCTCACCGACCCTTAATTCAAACCCAACCCGGAGACTCAACCGTAACTCAACCCAACAAGAGTAATGGCATTTTCTGGACCCTTCACATTCGTCCATGTCGCCTCGAATCTGCGTTCCTCCGCCTCAGCGACTCAATCTCCAAAGAGTAGCTCCAATGACGGCACCTTAGCCGCACCGTCGGATCCTCCTGGGGGACGAAACGAGTTAGCGCCTCCCTCAGCACCCCCTCGGAAGTTCCGCAGCCTCTTTCGCTGCTGTTGTAAAACTGCCAATGTTTATCCAGTTCCCGTTGATCAACCTTCGATCGCTTCTGGAAGTACCGCCGTATTACCACAGCGGACGAAACATGAGGGTCCCCTTCCAGTCATCGCCCAAAATCGTCCCCACACTCCTCATCAAAACGACAGCAATCCTACCACTGCTCAGAGGGAGAGTCCCACCTTAGGTGAAATTGATTCCGCTATGCAGAACACGACCTTGGATCAAGTCAACCGAGACTCGGTTTGTTTGGCGAACGAAATCAACTGCTCCAGCAAGCATTGGCCAGATGAGTCAAATGACGCCCAATCAAAGTTACGGTCCGTAACAAAGCTGATGTGTTCGACAAACGCTGCGTTGGACAGGAGAAGGTCGAAGCTACCTTGGCTCTCTAGGCACAAGCATAACCAAATAGTGGAAGAGCTCAAACAGCAACTCGACGAACAACATGAATGGACCAAGCGGGGAACAATTGACGTTTCCGATTCCGTGAAACGCGCACCACGCAATGCCGCGGGGCAATCGCACTCCGACAATGATCCCGGATCAGCTGATGAAGCAGAATCCGAGCAAAGCTCCCAGTACGCTGTGGATCGTCGTGACTGGGCCAAGATCCGCGCCATCTCTGACCTGGATCTGCGTCGCGCTGCTCGTGTTTTTGTTAAAACTCCTTCGGGCCAGAGGCCAACACTGGATCAACTCCGCGTAACTGGGCGTACAGAAGGTTCATATCATCAGGTTGTATTTATGGAGATAGAAGCCGAGAGCCAAGTTCAAGAGTTTGTTATCCGTATACCTGCGCATGGCACAGAAGAACGCTGGCAACGCCCTGACGAGGATATGCTCAACGACGAAGCGGTGTTGATGAAATACATCAGGCACAATACCAAGGTGCCGGTCCCCAAAGTGCTTGGTAACATAGGTCCCTGCGTAGCGGGACACCCGCCATGACGGGACGACGCTTATACTTCTTAGTGTGACTAACTCCACAACCATTCAGAAGTAAAGATATTCTCGGAATAGCAGCCTTGGCTTATGAACTGCATTTCTTCTTGATGCCTTTTGAAACCAGCTTCTGCTTACCATGCAATATCGCAATCCGCTGGTAGCCTGCCGCTAGGTTTTTGGTTTGGACCACCGCAACTGCACCAAAAAGTCTATGCATCCTGTCAAAAACCATCAATCTGCGGCTTATTACACATTGATCTAATCCCGAACGCTGCGACGGCGTCTGATGCACTGTTGTGTTTCAATACTTGTTCAAATCCACTGGCTCTAAATTGACAGAGGCGATAGATCCAGCCACGGAAATGAAAGTAGCTTAGCGGTAACTTATTAAATTGTCGCTGACATCAGCGCTTGGCAGCGACTCGTGCGCACATCGTCCGCATCCAATGACTCGCCTGGCGCTTGAGACGCGCCAAGGCTTTCGCCCTCAGCTAAGCCACCAGTGCTGACTTGAAGCACAGTAGGCAGCAATTGCCCGCGCCTTATTCAGCCCTTTATGCGCCCAAACAACATCCACTACAATTCGACATAAGCATCACCTTACTGAAATTGGCCTTCTGTTCACCTAGAATCTCTCGTTGCGGTACACTTTACCGTCATATCCTACTAGAATGACGTATGCGCGGAGCCGAACCCTACTGTTTAACCAAACCCGACTGCGAATGCGTCCGAAATGCGCCTCCTAAAATCCAAGTCGAACGACAACGGCTTCGAGTTAACCACCTTTACCGACGAGATCCCTCCATATGCCATTCTCTCTCATACTTGGAATGATGGCGAAGTCACTTACGACGAGCTGGTGGCGGGAACTGGCAAGAATAAGGCTGGCTACGCTAAAATTCACTTCTGCGTTAACAAAGCTGCTGAGGATGGCCTAGAGTATTCCTGGGTAGACACTTGCTGTATCAATAAATCGACCAGCGATGAACTCAGCACAGCCATCAACTCTATGTTCCGCTGGTATCAGCGTGCGACGAAGTGCTATGTATACCTATCAGATGTCCATGTCCCGGAAGAGGTTACTGATGTCCAAGCTTTCCGGATAACCTGGATAGAAGCCTTCCGACGGAGCCGATGGTTCACGCGAGGCTGGACGCTGCAGGAGCTTATAGCGCCGGCTCAGGTCGAGTTCTTCTCTAAGAAAGGCAAGAGACTAGGCAGCAAGATATCGCTGGAGAAGGAGGTCTGTGAGGTTACAAAGATACCCATTGCAGCGCTGAGAGGACAGTCTCTCGGCGACTTTAGCTTTGAGGAGCGAATAAGCTGGGCAGCGAAACGAACGACTACGGTTAAAGAAGATAAGGCGTACTGTTTGCTAGGGGTCTTCGGGGTGTTTATGCCTTTAATCTACGGCGAGGGCGAAGAACACGCACTTTCACGACTAAAGGACATCGCAAATATACGTAATCCTCAATCCCTACAAACAGCCTCGTTCAACGTACCCTTTCGCAGGGACTGCGACTTTGTCGACCGTGGTGATATCCTCGCGCGTGTTGATGAGCGATGCTCGCGCCCAGCGGGCCGCGCCGCGCTTGTGGGTTTCGGCGGCTTCGGGTATGACCGTATCTTCACTGTATCTGATATGCGCTAACTCGCACAGTAAGTCACAGCTAGCCATTGAGTACGCGCATCGCGTGCGACAGCGACGGCCGCACACGTCGGTGTTCTGGGTGCATGCCAGCAACTCAGCACGACTCGAGCAAGCATTCAGCGACATCGCACAAAGAGTTGGGCTCTGTTCTCAGCCAAGTGCTGCGATAGACACTGTTCCAGCTGTTTGTAGATGGCTATCTAACAAGGCGAATGGACGGTGGTTGATCATCGTAGACAACGTCGACGACGAGATTACGATCGAGTCCCAGGAAGATGGAGAAAGCATATCACTGGCCTCGCTGTTACCGCAGAGCGATCATGGGGCGGTTGTTATCACTTCGCGGAATGCTGATGTTGCACGCAGCCTTATGGGTCGTGAGCAGGATATCATCAAGATCGGTGCGATGAGTGACAGCGAGGCTGTTGAACTTCTACGGAATAAGCTAGGAGACGAGCCGTCGGACGGTGCGACCCAGCTTGTTCATGCTCTCGACTGCATCCCACTTGCAATCATCCAAGCGGCAGCATACATAAATCGACTAGGGAAGCGAATGTCAATCCCAAAGTACCTTGGCCAGCTCAAGGGGGTCGAGGGACAGGTAGAGCTGCTCCGGAAGCCAGCTCCCGATATGCGACGCGATGGGAAAGCACTAAACTCAGTGTTTGCGACGTGGCAAATCTCCTTTGAGCATATACGCCAGCAACGGCCGTCAGCGGCAGACCTACTCTCCTTCATGAGTTTCTTCAACCCCCAAAGCATCCCCGATTTCATGATTCGTCATTACACGGACAATAATAATAAGGAGCAAGACAATTCATTAGAGAGGCAGACGAATGAGGAAAACGACGATTTTGACTTCGAGGAAGATGTGGCAGTCCTTCGCGCCTTCTCGCTAGTCGACACGAAACAGCGCGAGGACGAGTTCGAGATGCACAGGCTGGTCCAGCTCGCGACAGGAGTATGGCTTAAGTCGGCCAACAGAGATGGAATATGGCGTCGGGCCTTTATACAAGCAATGGCACAGGAGTTCCCTGATGGCGAGTACGCGAACTGGCCGAAATGTCGGACTCTCTTTCCACACGTACTGCCTATGGTAGAGCAGAAAGAGCTAAGCATTAGAGAGACCGATACGTGGGCTTTACTGTTGAACAACACTGGCTGGTACGCGTGGCGACAAGGACTCTTCGCTCAAGCAGAGGGCATAGTCTCAAAAGCCCTGAGGATCCGAAGGCAGATCTTGGGCGGTAATGACTCCAGCACACTTCTCAGCTCGGGCCTTCTTGGCTCTATCTTGGCGGATTTGGGCAAGTACTCGGAGGCCGAATCGATGCACAGGCAGACACTGGCGACGCGTGAGAAGCTGCTTGGTGTTGAGCACCCACACACGCTTCAGAGCATAAACAGCTTGGCGGGAGTGCTGGGGCGCCAAGGCAAGTACGAGGAGGCCGAATCGATGCACAGGCAGACGCTGGCAATGCGTGAGAAGGTGCTTGGTGTTGAGCATCCTTCCACGCTGACGACCATGAACAACTTGGCACTCGTGCTAGGGCGCCAAGGCAAGTACGAGGAGGCCGAATCGATGCACAGGAAGACGCTGGCGACGCATGAGAAGGTGCTTGGTGTCGAGCATCCAGACACGCTAACGACCGTGACTGGCTTGACTGGAGTGCTGGGGCGCCAAGGCAAGTACGAGGAGGCTGAATCGATGCACAGGCAGACGCTGGCAATGCGTGAGAAGGTGCTTGGTGTTAAGCATCCAGACACGCTTCAGAGC